>DWJZ01000292.1:0-35774 GCA_018249125.1 Asbolis capucinus
ACTGATAAACATACATATATACTTTTAAATACATACTTAAATAAATATTTCTATTACACACCCAGACACACAGAACATACATTCCTGCTCGTCACAGAAAAGTTTGACCTAGCTGGGAATCGAACCCACGACCTTCGGTGTAGTAGTCAGGTTCACTAACCACTAGACCTGTATATACATATAAACCGTTTGAATGAAACTATTTATTTTCATACTAATCGACATTAACATTGTTTTGAGATATTTTGTGACTTAACAGTCACATACTATGCACCTAACGTACACGCGTGCAAACTTTTATTACGTTTATCTTGTGGGAGTGATCCAACTGATATTGTTTTTATGGAAAGCATAAAATCATTTTAACGAAAATTCCCATTATTATTATTTCTCCTTATAACTGAGGAAGTGTAATGTGCACTCCAACAAGCTGGTTCAATGCGGTTTGTTAGAGAGGTTAGTGGACCACTCAAATGCACGGAGTTTTATACCGCCCCGACATGACTTGTCGAGTGCTATCTATAAAGACCGTCGGCTCTTCATGCACAAAAAAGGCTTAATATTTATTTCGCATTAGGTATCCCTCATCTACCTACTGCTGCATCATCTCTTACAATCGCCACAAGCAGAGTTACGAGCGCTTACGCCACAAAATCAGGAAGAACCTTATATTTAATGAAACTATGATCATTAACACTGAACAGGGTTCGCACTTAATATATTATTGGAGTGAGCCACAGCCCTATCAGTTAGTACTCGAGTTTTAATTTGGAGTATCCGTAATGTTTCGTATACGTTTTATAGCCTGAATCGTTTAACACGAGTGCTTCATACTTTATGAGTCAGTTTCCGGCGAGAACGAGCCGTATTGCTATTTAAATAGGGACGTTAATAATACAATATTTGATACATATACGATTATCCGCCGCCGTCTGTTGAATATTCAGTTATAATTTGCTTACGGCAAAGAAGTTATTTAAAATTCAGACCGATGCTATTGTATATTTTTATTAGTATTTAAAATAATTGGGTATTTGTATCGGTTTTGGCTATAAATTTGGAATGTACATATTTTTCTGTTTCTTTTATATAGTATGCCGCGACTTCGCGTCCGCGTGGACTGAAAATAGGTTCAATTAGACAGTAAAGTCCCCATTTACAAATACAAACAATGTGATAAATGAACTCTACCGATTTTTTGTAAACTTGGTTTGGATAGGTGATAGATAGGAAACAACGATAAGTGGCATTGAATTTTATGTACTACATAAAATTTAAATAGATACCTATCAATAAAATTATTTATTTTTATATTATAAAAGTTACCGTAACATAATAAAGCTGTCTAAATACATATATTGAGAGTAACATATACCTACCTTTTTTTTTTCGAGGGGGAAACCTTCGGAAGGTGTGCGGCAGGTGTGCGGCACTTTGAGAGAAGTACCGGACTATATGGGATTCTTACCCACTAAAACCCCCCCCCGGTGGCCGGCCTCTGCACTATTATAGGGCTCCGGGAAACACACACCTACCTATTTATACTACTGCCACAATTGCACCTTAATTACCCTGTTGAAATTAATTCATATACAGATAGCTATATTATTGAAATACTATAAAAAGAAATGTGTATTTCCCCTGAATAAGTAACGAAAACATCGATATAAAAAACTCGAATAATTCTCCATTTTACGTACTTCACTAATTAAGTTTCTTGGTAATTTATTTCTTCAACATATTTTCCTAAAATGAAATATGATTTCGAAGCAAAAATATTAACGGGGAAATAAATAATTAATTTTACTGAAACCAACTGCAGGAATAATAAGATTCGTGTTAGATGTACACGAAGTGAATGTATTATTTAAAATGTTCAGGTTTTACTACATTTAGAAAATCCGGTTATTTTATCGGTTCGAGAAATCTAATTATGTATGTATGTGTCTTTATTCACTTACTGCAGGTAGTGAATATATAAAATAATGTTTCTATCTGCCGTCTATCTTACTATACTTAGTGCAACTTCGATCCGATAGAGTTTCCACCAACTTACATATTTAAGGTTTTATCCACTAAACCTCTGATCGTATTTTTGAAAATTAGTAATTAAACTAAGTATCGATCAAAGAACAAGTACAAATAAATATAGTCATACCAGCTACACAAATTACAACACAACATCATATCAACATACAAAATTACAACACAACATCATTCACAAATTCATACTCTGACATCCTTAACTTCATGAAGGAGTCAACAACCTTTCAACCTATTGAAGTATTTTGTTTTATACTTTTATAATTTACTGATTGTATGTATTTGTTACCAAGCAAATAGCATGAGTTACAAGACAAAAAACAAAACAAAAAATGAAAAATGTAATGGTACAAAAGAGTTAACAACTGATAAAACAACAAAAAGTTGTATTGTCCTGTTTGTCGCAGGTTGCTAGGCAACGGTTTGTTATTAAACATTCCAAATCGAATTTGCACCAAGTATATATGTACATATGTTCTCTTGATTCCTCCCTCCGAGAGGGTAGAAAAAGAGCTAAAGTGACTCACTTATCGCCTCCACCTTGCAGTCGGTTGCTGGTACGAGAATACACACACCGAGTACAAAATTCAGAACGAATGTCAATATACCTTTTAAATTTGACAAATCGACCCAGTACGGTGCCCGGTGTTACGCGTAACTGTGCTAATACATGGCATTAATGGCAATTAATTGAGAATAATTAACTTTTTATGGGACTATTATATTCTGTAAAAAAATATAAATGGTGCCAAGGAATGTCGTTTCATTTGGTTGTTTTGACGGAGTAACAAACTCTATGACATTGTCACATTCACTACTCCTCTGGCATTGTTTTATCTTGGCGTCCTTTTTAACCGACTTCAAAAAAGGAGGTGGAGGAGTGTGTATAATTTTATATATACATATGTATATATGTTACCTCAGAACTTTTTACTAAGTGACACGATATTCATATATATTTTTGTGATCGAAAGCAGGTGCTTGCAATGTGGTCCCGTTCTTTAATAAGCGACCTCTGTCGAGTAGTTTGAGAGTTATTGTTCCCTTTATTATTTTTGTTTTTCTTTTTTACCGCATAACTTTTGACTGGGTGGATAGATTTCTTCTTCAATTCTTTTTTATTTCAAAGGTAGTACTTGTTCCGTAGTTTCATCACACTTTAAGCGACATCTGACGGGTGATTTTTGAGTTCTTACTTTCTTTTGTTTTTCTTAATTTTCGTTCAATCCTTATATTGGGTTCATCGATTTTGATGATTGTTTTTTTATTCAAAAGCTAGTACTGGCCGTATACTGCCAGGTAATTTTAAGCGACATCTGACGGTTACTTTTTGAATTATCTTTGATAATAGGGATTAAACTTGTTGCGACTACGTTGACAATGATAGTTTCATTGTATTACTTGTCGGAATCATTTGGAGTCTGTTTTTTTAATGATAAAATTAACTATGCATGGTTGAAGTAAACCAAATTTAGAAATTGCAGAACAAATTTGTCGCGTGTTTTGAAATCGTAAACGTTTCCATTACATGTAAGATCATTGTTGTAACATAAAGAATTCACTTTAATATTCAATGAATTAAACGGAAAAGTCTAAGCTAACAATTTGTATAAAAATCTTGAAATCCAATTTAGATTACGCTAAGGGAAAATGCGGGTGAAACGAAACCACTTCATAATTAAACAGAAGTCGAGTACATGTTAATTAGTTTGTGTCCGAGTCGCTTTTTTGTACACTTGTACTTTAGCTGGTCCGTTGGCAAATAAATAGGATGTAGGGTTACGCTATTTGCATTCCAAATTTAAATTGAATTTGTAAGTATCGAACGCAGACTCGCTCGATGGTGACGGTACGAACGGTGTAAAACTTTCCGTCAAACAAATGAATGACTAATGTTTTGTCTTTTTCTTAACTTTTTATGAAAAGAGTTAGCGTAAGGATTTTCAGCTTTTGTATAGTATTGTATTACAATAGGATTATATTGTAACAATATGGTTTTATATTGTAATTAAATTTTTCGGCTTTTGTTGAGTGAGCTGATAGTTTATATAATGAAATTTATAATTTAAAATTATCATTATGTCGGTCTCGTAAAGCACGTATTTTATTGTATAATTCTCAATAATATCCCCAATATCGTATTAATAACCAATAATATTAAGTAATATATCAATTATATAATAAATTTTAAGGAAAGATAGGCCGAGTTGGAATTCATTATGACGTATATTAATTAGCAGGATGTGTTGCTGAAATTCGGCAAGCCGATTTTTACGTATACGCTAAGTCGGGGCGTAAATGTAAGGCGTTACGTAAAAGAATACCTAGTGTAAAGACGAACGAACTTAAAAATCTGAACTGAAGTAGATTTCAGTTTATTCTAAACATTGCGATCGTATTGGTAATGTGTAAACTGAATAGGCCAACGACCAGGAAGCAAACAGTTCATCCTACGTATTCAAACAAATCTAAAAGGCGAAATGAATTTCTGATAGACTGGACTTTAAATGAAGTGTATTTTGAATATCTTGCGTCACTAAAGTCATTGTCCGGCTTACCATATTTCTCATTCAAGACATTTATTCACACATTCATGAATGAATGAATGAATGTGTCTCGTTGACGTTTTTGCTTCCATTGACTAATATGGCAATAAAGGTATGCGCATTTTACTTATCAAGCTTTAACTTGGTATGTAGGGGTGGGATTCGGTAGTACATCAAAGTATTGTTGAGTAAAGGTGCAATTCCATAAAAAGCTGTAGACAACAAAAAACAACGCAAATATTGCGGGATCAATAAGTCGTTTTCGAAATAGACCAGTTGATGCGTAAGAGTCTAATAAGAGCAAAAATATTTTGGAATAAATTACCCGAAATACACCTTAACTTATTTTTTTTATTTTATTCCATTATTACCTATCCTATAAAACGTCTAATTCTATTACCAAAAAATTCGGAGGTAAACAAAGCTCGGTACAGTCAAAATAATGCACTGTAATTGGACGATTAAAAATTGCGCCATTACATACACCGCAGCCATTGCTCGGTACATCCCACACTGTTTCTCGTGTAAAGTGGATCCGTCTATCGTTTTATCTTCCATTAATACTCCAAACATTCCAGAACTGAATACAAAAGCCTGCAACAATTGCTCATAAAAGTAAAAAGCAATTATAACCTTCAAAAACGTCTAACTCCGATCATATCTAACAAGAGCGAAAAATGTGAAACTTATTACAATTATTCATAAGCACACTCGTTTTCTCTTTGATGTACAACAGACAATAAAGCAGAACCAGCAATGTATAAATATCAGGGGCATTAGACACGTCTCCCTTACCCAGACTATGCGAGACCACTCAACGGTAAGGGCTTATGACGGTCGAACACCACACAATGCAAATAAGTCTTCAACTAGACTGCGGAACAAGAAACTTTTATACATTGTTATTAAGACAAAATAGAATTGAGTTAAGTTTATCTACTTTGCATTACAATATCAATTGTCCCGATTGTGGGTGAATCTTCAGTATTCGTTTAGGTGAAGTGGTGTATTTGTTGGAGAGTGAAAGCGTCATGACTTTATAATTGGGTAGTGACTTTGCGAAACGACGAATTGTGAGGCTAAAACTGAGTTTAACAAGACCTGCCAAATTAATAGTAGTACAGTTCTCTGAGGAAGCGTTCATGATCTTCATAGCGTGTTAAATCTATTTAGGACCAAAGCAATTGTTTAACCGATTGCACCTCTTGATAACCGTCAGGACAGTTTCATCTCTAAGATTATCTTGTCGAGGTAACACGAAGTCCCGGCTCTCCGACTAATCAAATTGTTCATGCCTTCACACTTCTACGATGTTAACAGCTGGTGACTTTATGCAGAGATACCGGGTTCAATTCTGAGGCAAATATTCAGTCTTTCGGACCTTTTCAGAAGAAATATATACCTAAAAGATTCAAGCATTCTCTTGCCTTTACCTTGTGTCGCCAGAAGAGGAATTTACTTTATAAAAACTTAATGGTTTTTCAAAGTTTTCCCAGGTAACTAACTAATCGACTTAGTTCTCAAACTACTTTGCAAGTAAAATTTAAAAATCTTTTAAAAACTACTTCCGAACTAGGTTTCAATACACAGAGTCTCCCAGCGTCCCTACTGCATGCAGATTAAAATTTTCTTCGAGATCTGCGACAACTTATTTTGAAACAAAGCCGATGTTACTTTAATAAAAATCCAGTGTATTGGTTACCTAGGATCCTCAGAGGCAACGGCGCAATCAAAATGAGATTTCCATTGAATAGAGCCTTTAATATTATCTACTATTGTTTACTGTCATAAAAGATTGCTATCTCGTTCTCTCTTTACGAAAATGAAAAGAGAAAGCACATAATTGTTCTTTCCTTCGTGGAGTGAAGTTGAAAAAATGTATCGAAGAGAGCCCTAATTAGAATTGGAATGAAACTAAGAGAGGCTTCGTCCTTAGAATATCGGATTAACAAATATTTTAATAATAATTTTTAATTGCATTCTGTGTTGCATTATTTTTCGTCGCGGTATAATCACGAAAAAGAAAATATATTCGTCAATATTATTCTGAGTTTCTATTTTAAATAACGTTAAAGATTTATGATAATATTTATTATAATTTTATATTTTGACTGCATATTAAGAGGACAAAGAATAATTCATACATAACTGCATTTTCCAAACGGCACATAACGTCTGTTTGTTTAAAAACTTCATATATTAAAATTTTCATGAATTGCTAACAAAATGTATGAGGACAATGGCTGCTGATTTTAGATTAGCGGACTCGTGGTTCAAAATATTTACCTGGAATAAAGAATCAGGATTGTGACGAAGATAAAATGTCTACCAATTTTATATCTACCAAATAATATTAGTAATAAATACATTTTATAATCATACGCGAACACTATAACTCAATGGGTGGTAGTGTCAAAATAAATAACAACCAAGAAAAAACATTCATCTATCGCAATTCCAGTGCGGGCAGGAAATCGAACCTGGAACCTCTCACAGGATCCTTACCAACTAAGCCACGCAGGCGTACAAATACGAGAAAATTTTGATAATATTTAAATATAAATATAATCCCTAACAGAGAGCAATTGTTACATAAATTATGGGTGTAATTTCTTAAAATTCGACAAACGACAACGACAGACGTCAGTATAACACTGCTTTAGGATTGTCCCGGAGTTACCAGAGAACCTTAGGTAAGATTAAGTTATTGCAACGGAACCCATAGCCTTATATTGTGGCCTGATCTACGTTAAACTGTTTTTGTCACATTGGTTTCTACTAAACTGAATAAAATTTCTCACAGGAATAGATTACAGTGTCGAATAACACATAGGCTGGTTTTTAAAACTCAACGGGCGTAGCCTAAGCGGTAGCTAGTAGAACGAACCCAAGCCCTATTGAACTTATCGTGATCTGACGAGTAAGGTGCATACGATCACCTTCTGGCTCCGTCAGACCAGTTCTATGACATCATTATATTACATTGTCATGTGATTTACATAACTATGCAAATTTTCAGCTCATTCGGACATTGGGAAGTGAGTCATATGGAATGATTTTACAGGCAGACACCGGGACAGATGTAACTAAACACAAACTAGACAATTCTAGTCGACGCAGTTAATAATATTTATGTATTAAAAGATTTGGGTGCATAAACAGTCTTAAAAATATTTTGACCAAAAAAGCTCTGGATATCACTTAAACGTATAAAAAATTCCCTAAAAGCTGTCCTAAGGCCTACGACAATACGCAAAAGTAAACTAAAGCCATTCAAAGAGATTGGAAAGAGGTCGACCACAAACACTGCGATTCAAAATTTTTATGAACATACTAGTTTTCACCCGCGGCTTCACCCACGTAGTAGGTACGGTGATAAAAAGTAGCGTATGATTATTCCAGATTATAATCTGTCTCTATGCCAAATTTCATCCAAATCGGTGCAGTAGTTTTTCCGTGAAGAAGTAACAAACATTCTTCCTCACAATCTTGTGCATTTATAATATTAGTAGGATATTTAGGAGCGTTTAATAAAATATATAAAACGAATAATCTAGATATATTAAAACTGTAATAAGCTCATTAATTATTATGAGGCTTTGATGTCGGCGCAAGCATTCAGTAGGAAACACGCTAATTGATGACCAGATCTGCGACAGAAGCATCGCTTCGGAATCTGTACGTTTCACTTCACAATTGTTTTCTATACACTGCTTCCCTACCTTTGATTTTAATGCTTTTTGCTATATCTATTTTATCAATTATAGGCAACTAATTGGCTTTAGTTAATAATCGCCCAATTTTGGGCACGGGCCTGCCTGTAACTGAGCACGTCTACAGCATACTCCACCACCCTGCTCCAGTTTAGTGTGGGGTTCAGTAGCCAATACTTGGTTTATAAGTACTTAAGCCCAAATGCTTCTAATATGAGTAATGATTGCTTCCTTATGATAACAACTGGGACCGATGGCTTGACGTGCCCTCCAGTGCACTTTAACGCTCATGAATTTTTGCACCTTGCGACCATAAGTCCTCCTCCTTCGACGCCTTTAAAATCTTTTGATACTTTGATTGGCTGAAGACTGTTCCTGTCTCCTTAGTATAAAAAAGACCCAAAACTTCACTGCTAGGTATTTCAGGATCCCGTCTTCCACTTTTGAACTCCTTTTTCCAAAAATTAAATTGCATAAGACATAAGCCGTGTTAATTATAATATAAGCCGTAGTTATTGAATCTGTAAAAGAAACCAAGACTTAACCCTCTCGCAAATAAAACTTGTTCCTCATCCACTATATATGTAGATATTAACCCCTGTCTCCACTACGTTCGTGTGGTTTCGTACAACATCGCCTTCCCAATACTTCCCACGACCTCCGCGGGTTATTGCGTCGCCGCGGAAACGTCTCCGAGCCAAGCCGACGTCATTGTTATATATGAAGAATCGCGGAAATTAAACAAGACACAAAGGCATATGGTACAAACGGCGTTTGGGTCGTCAAAGGCCTGTGTACGGGCGGCGACGCAGCTTCAGAGCGCTGTGTTCCTTTTCCATTTGTCTAAAAAATGTTGCAATTGAATGCATTTCGGTATGGAATATTGAAACCTCAGAGTGGGTGAGTGTTTCTCATCCATGCACGCACGGGGGTAGGGTGTACAAAGCGGGGACGAACCGCCACAGTCGCCACCCTACCCCCGCGTCTGCATCCTAAACCTCTACGCAAATAGTACCTACACGTTTGCTTGGCAACATTTCATGCTTAGTGTATACAAATAATGTACGGCACAGCTACAAATTGCGCAAAGGGAATACTAATGCAGGCGAACGCAGGCACAGCTAAACATTCCGCTTACGATTATTCCTATTTTGCGGCCGATTGATACATTGTCGATATGTCGTTGCTTGCAAAAATTACAAAAAAAAAACACCATTTATATTTCTTTAGCGTTGTCAGTAAATCCCTTTAACTAAACGGTTACTTTGCGCCTTCAAAATCTTATTTGTGAAGTAAACTTTCTTATTTTTTAAAATATGCATTTACTCGTACGTTTCCTTTAGGAGGTATATTCATTGAAATTGATACTTTTATTGGAAAAACGCATCATCTACGTACACGTGTATATGTATAACTCGAGTGAGCTCAACCTTGACACCGTATCGCTAGGAAAGTCCCCAAATCACATACTGCAGCGATTCGGTTTAATATTTTGTCTTGTACTGATTTATTGTGTCTATAAACCACATGATCGGGTGGGTCCAGTGCGTCTCAGCGTCTTTCTTAGCTTGGGTAACGATGACGAACTCCAGACATATTGGCAATAGTCAGCCGCTTGCCAAAGTTTTGTGATAACGAACGACCATTAACGTTTTAGTCGTAGTCGCCACCGGCAATCCCCAAGTGCCTCGACAATTTAACAAAAGGCTGGCCCCACAATCTGCCGGTGACGTTGGCGCATAAACACGAACGCTCCCCAGAGCGAACTCGCACAAAGTCCTACTGATTCGCAATGCAAAACGCATCGACCGGCCCACCTATCTAATATTGCCTGATGTATTTTGAATAATTGCTGGGAACGCTGCCGGCTGATTGCAACGTACAAAGAGGCCTGACCGTGCGACGGAAAATGTCTTACTGGGGATTTGCGGTGCTTTGTGCTTGTCCGTGTAAAGCCGCTTGCGATCCAAAAGTGCTACACATTGGAAATGTGGACGGTCATGCGTCGTCAGCGAAGAACGTCCAAAGAGTTCAAATGGAACTACGGGATATATTGTATAATACTTACATAAAAGCTAACTACAAATATAATAGAATTGTCTATGTTTATGGGTACTTTTCAACATAATATACATATATAAAGATCTCGATACATGTTATATTAAATATGTATTTGTCGGATCTGTGCCTTTGTGACAGCCTATGCTGTTGTCTTATTAAGTAAGTTCACATTAGAATCCCGTCTCAGATATATCAAACGAAGCGAATAGTTTAAATATACTTAGAAGAAGAATTACATTTTATTCTCTCATATAGATGAGACAGACATAGGTCTGTTATCAGGTTCACGAGAAATTTTAAGTTATGGGTTCCTTGGGTCATAGAATCAATTCATTATGGTTTCGTTATAAAAAAAATTACGCTTTGCCACCTGCCATTAAGAATGTAATAAGTCTATATTTGTCAATTCATCTAGTTTATTATGCCCGATTCAATTATGACGATTTAGTTCGAGTAGTTTTCACTAGGTGGCGATATACATAGATATATACACCGCTGCTATTTGTTACAACTAGAGAATATATTATATTGCTACGTAGAATTTCTTCTGTATAACGGGAGAGACAATTTATGCGCACCAGTTGACTTATCAACCAGCAATCTTCACACAACTAATGAATTATTATGAAGAAGCCACAATATTTATTCAATTAGGCATTCCTCATTTCTTACATAGTATTCTAGTTTCATTATACCGTTACGTTGATTTTTTCATCATAAAACGGAATCATTAACACGCGATTCGATTGAAATATAGTTGCGGAAGGTGTTTATTGTTACATAGAACGAAAAACGTATTTATTTTGCAGTTATGCAAACTTCGTAACTGGTACAGCGTTTGTGGATTTATACAGCGATGCTTGCTATATTATTCGTACGTATGTTTACAAGTGCACTTGGAAGATTATGGAATTATAAAATTTTAAGTGCGCTTCTAGCTCGGCGGTTTGCGTCGATTCTGATCGACTGAGGTAAGCAACTGCGGAGAGCGGGTGGGTATATAATTCTTCATATTCCTTTCTGTGCTCCAGAGGACACATTGTTTAACAACAGTGTTCAAGCTGTAGTAGAGGCCTTCGAACTCTATACCCCTTAAATATTTGTGTTTGTTTGCTCGATGTTTTTTGATATACGAAGTATCTGATGTGGTTACATTCTAAAATAATTTGCAAAACGTTGTCTACCGAGTCATTCAGTCACATATAAAAATGTGTACCTATTATTAATTTTAAAACTAATTATTATTGCCTACAAACAAACGGTGACAATAAACACCTGAATATGTATTTTGTAAGGCCTAGTCACGTCACTAATGACCTATTATCGCATCGTTATGGAACATTAAATTTTCAATGTCCTAGAGTCTGGGACAGCTGTTATTTAATGATTTCCACATACGACGGTGCTGGTCATCATGCTTGAGGATTTCAAATGACGAGCTGACTTTGTTTTGTCGAAATATTAAAAATGGGGAAAGAAGAAGGGTTAATTATTGAGGTTTATAAGTATTTTTTCATGTCTAATAAAAAAAAAACATCTGGCGAGGGATGCCCTTAACATATTAGGGTATTTAAACAGTCTACGCCTGAATCTTACTAATGTCGTAGTAGTCATACTAATGACTCCCCGCGGCTTCGCCCATGTAGCAGGCACGCTCATAAAAAATAGCTTATTCGTTATTCCTGACTACAATCTATTCATATACTAAATTTCATCCAGATTGGTCCAGTAGTTTTGGCTTGAAGGAGTAACATACATTCATCCTCATGCATGCATTTATAATATTACAGAAAATATCATGAAAATCGCTTAAGCCCTGTTGAAAGAATTATTTTTAATAGGACGTTACGTGAAGCTGGGCTTCCAACTATTACGCGCCGTGGTCAAAATTGTATATGACTTATATAAAAATATATATTAGGCGTATAAACTGCCGCGATTGAAATGATGTAGACAAAAAAATTAAAAATTGTTATTCAACAATAAAACATCAGCTTCACGTAGTTAGATTTGGTGGTCTTATTTATGAATTAATTAGCAAGAGATTTTGTAATGAATCAAAGCAAAAATTCTCTCTTCATTTTGTAAAAATGTCAAAAGTCTTCATAGAGCTCAATAACAGAGCTCCTCGTGACGCCTGCAGGAACGATTGGAAATCGCGATATCAAATAACTCCAATTGTGCGAAAATGTTTGCTTCATTTCTGGAACATGAATGTAAAATGCTTCTAGAAATCTGTCCATGAAATAAATTCCAACTTACCAGAATATTTTACATAAAACCGGTTGTCATAAAAGTTATTTTATTTGTAATTGCCCTCGCTTCGCTGCAGAAGAAGAATTGTCCAGTGGTTTCACAGTTGCCATACTAACAAAGCTTTTTTCTGGGATAAAAAGTATCCTATAACCATTGTCCTTGCAAAACATGCTAAATTTTATCTAAATTGGTCCATTGTTTTGGAGTCGCTATATTAATTTTAACCTATTATTCTGTGGGAACTAAGCCATTTCTTGGGATAAAACATATCCTGTACCCATTCTCGGGTTTTAAACTACGACTGTGACAAGTTTCATCTAAATCGGTCCAGTGGTATTTCCGTGAAGCTCGAACAGACAGACAGTCAATAAATAAATAAAATGCTTTAGTCTCCATATCGATATCTCCCTAAGAATCAAATTTTCAGAAAGTACGTAATATACAGAATTGACCCTGTTACAGTTTTATTTAGATAGTATAGAAATCTAGATATCGATACCAGATCAAGCGTATGAGAAAATTTGATGGTCATCACTATTCCCTTCGTTTGCAGTGTACGCTTCAACCTATTTGACGGAGCTGAGGAGGTCTAGTAGCCTCCATCCAGTGATCAGTACGGATTGTTGGCGGGATTAGTGGCCAATCCGAATCTTGGGAATTTGGAGCTGAACCACTTCGACAAGTTCTGACTGCTAATATTAAGCTTTTAGCTTTTAATGCCAGTAATATTTAGTTATAAAAATGGGTAGCATAACGTTTTGCATCTCGGTCTTCCAAGCGGGATGGTCTAATTTCGAATCCCGCTCCAAACCCATATTTTCAAATATTTTAGTACCTACATATTACAAATTATAACTTCTCAATAAATTTCTCAAAGGTGTGTGAAGTCCACCAATACACACACGAACAGCATTGACTATACCGCTCACATTATAAGTGCAACAGGATATAGTACACCTTTCAATAACAATGATTATAGGAAATACAGAAACGGAAAAGTGAGAGAGACAGATATAGTAATTGCAGTCAGAATATTCAGTTTCCCGCCTCATACGAAATTAACGTTAAATTCATTAAATCGACGAGAACATACAAGTCGTAGTTTGGTGCGCGGATTCTAATTACCGCAGAATAATATCCACGATAGGAATCGATCTAACGGTGGTCGCCAGTCGGCGCCCCCTACCACCCTGCAGGGGGCGAGGCGATGGAAGGCCGTGGAGAAGTCAAAATTGTTGATTCATCATCGTGCTACTACGATAACTGATTTTAGGGTGCAAAGTATGCCCGCTTAGATTTTGTTACTTAGTTACGGTATTTAATGTCCATTGGTCCATTACGGTACCATTACGAAATGACTGACATGATAATGTAAATTTATTGTTAAAAAAATACTTTACTTTATAGTTTTCTGTTCTTTTAATGCTTAAATCAGCTTATACACTAGTATGAGGTTTGCCTGTTTCACGAGGGCGTTCTCTGCATTTAAACCTGTGAGCGGCAAAGTAAAATTATTTAAAAATATAATCATATTCAATTGCTAGTTTCTTTAAACGCAAACTATCAGAAACTTTGTAAATATCGGTAAAAATTCAGAATAAACTTTCATGGTGTATTTTAAGTTCTATCTAACATGGAAAACCTGATAACATCCATTACAAGATTATTTTTCAATGAAGCAAAACTTGTTATAATAAAGGCTTAGTGACCAATCGCCTCAGCCTGCCCACTGCGATATATATTCTTAGCGACAGAAAAAAACAGTGATCGTTTGCTAAGTGCCACTTTACTAAGTTATCTCGCAGCTGAGACGGCCATCTAACATGAAAGTCCGTAGCAATACTTTAGAACTTTTACAAACTCTCTTGCTTGAAAATTACTTCATTATTTATTTTTCAATGTTTTTACCGTGGGCTCCTAAGGAAACCATTTAAATGATTATCGGTAAAATTTTCGTTCGGAAACAGTTTTTGCGAAGCTTTTCGAAGCGATATTTTGGCAATAAAAAGTTTACCTGCTTAGTTATTACGTAGTAACTGAACTGGCTTCGCATCGGTAAAAATAGTTATTGTGGTTTCGACAGATTCATTTGATTGACCTTACTGATTTTTACAAGATAAACAAAGTTACCCCACTGTTCCAACATTTCTTTAATATTACCTAAATTTATCAAAGAAACTACATATATCCAGATTTGTAACCGTATTTTTTGAGATTAAACAAAAAACGCAAACTCGGGCTAAAATTTTAGGCAATTTTCCTGAAATTGTAATCTTTCATGTAAAGAAATATATGTGATCTATTTAGATACTTTTTGTTTAAAATATTTGCGAAGAAGTTTCTATCATTTTGATTTCTACTAATGCTGTATGCTTAATCCAAGACGTGTAATAAATACCTCTTTCGTTTCCATCATCGAACAAGCCGTCGACCGGCGGTAGCCATCCCTTCGTCGTAGATATTCCACCAGTACGAACGTCTTACTTTGCGGCTTCTTTTATCATGCGTACCGCGAAGGATTGGATTAAGTTGCCCGCGTCAGTATTCCCGTTCGATTACAATGTAAATGTCCTCAAATCATTAGTGAATAGGCTTTTGCTAACTTGTGCTTTGCCACCTAGACTATTGAATATAAAAAAAATTGTATTGGCAGAATATTCTATCAAATAATTTTGAACATGAATAGTGATTTATTCATTATATTTAGAAAAATCAAAAGACCCAGAAATAGTGTCATTAACATTTAGAAACCGTATCTACATATGTATATGCTATTGAGACAATTAATAAGGCACAAGTGAGACGTACAGACGAGAACTAATCCATTTAGTTCATTATAGATAGTACAGAGAGACCAGATTGATCAAACTAAACAGCAAGGACTTCATTTTGCTGAAGACTCACTTCAAAGAAAAGATAGAATTATATTTCTTTGTTGCAATCCCTCGAGGTTTTCAAGATTTGTAAGGAACACGGAACGCAATCGAAAGATATTAATCATAGAACCGATTGCTATCAAGAAAATATTTGAAGTTACTTACGACACAAGTTACCTGAGATATTTATATCACAATAATAACTTGGTGTTAGTACCAGCGATAGCGGTACCTCAGGAACGGGTTCAAATCCTGCACGCACCTCTAATTTCCAAAATGAAATGCGTATGAGAAGCTGATTATCAGTTGCTACGGTGATGGAAAACATGGCGAGGGAACCGGATATCATGAAAATTGTCCATACAGGTATCAAAGATGTTTAAAGTTCACCAACCCGCAGTTTGGACGTAGTAGAATATGACCTGCGTCCTTACATTGTGAATGGCCGCGCCCAGTAGTGAGACAATTATAGGTTGCACTGACGATAATTAATTTAATACATCATATGGTTAATTCAAATTGACATGACTGAAATTTGTATCTGTGTGTGACAAATGTTTACAAATGTACAAAACACGTAGTGTGTGTTACATGTTCCTGAATTAATATTACTTAGGGTTTTATTTTGTATTTATTTTTACATATTATAAGTTTGTGCTTGACTAAAATACCTGATGGTAAGTGCTACTTGACTTGACTACAATACCTGGTTGACAGGCCGGTTGGTCTAGTGGTTAGTGAACCTGACTACTACCCTGGAGGTCATGGGTTCGATTCCCACCCTGGTCAAACTATTCTGTGACGAGCAGGAATGTTTGTTCTGTGTGTCTGGGTGTGTAAGCTAACGCTTTTTGCACAAGCTAACGCTTAGTTTGGGATCAGATGGCCGTGTTCGAGTTGTCTAAAGAAAAAAAAAAGTGGCGATGCGGTCATAGATGGTAAGGCTTTACTTAGAAGAAGCAATTTTGTTGTAATTAGTAAGTTAATACCAATATTATTTGTCAGCCAATTATCAATTTCACGTCTTCTTCATTCTTGGAGATTCGGAGCAATGTATTTCTTATACATTATTATTTATACTAAAACTCCTAACTACGGTTGAAATTCAACCGTTTGAATTACGGTTAAAAATAAATTGTCATTGTCAGTACTAAAATAACCATACGTCTGTGTGTCAAATGCATGGCACTGGGTGTAGTATTTTTATTTTATAATTCAGTGTCCATTGCATTTTTATATTAAATAGTAGCTTTCTGCATTCATTCACGTATTAAAAAACACAGGAGAACCTGTTCTTTTTTAAAAGTCGGTTAATAAATAATAAAAATGAATTGCTGTTCGTAAGTCTCGCTAAAACTCGAGAACGACTGGACCGATTTGGCTAATTTTGGTCTTGAATTATCTGTGGAAGTCCTGGGAAGTGCTGATTTGTGGACTTCATACACCTTCGAGAACTTTATGGAAAACTCTCAGGATTGCAGGTACCTTCGCCATGTCTTCCTTCACCGTATCAAGTGATAATCAAGTTCTGATACGCACATAACTTTGAAATATTAGGGGTACGCGTAGGATTTGAACCCACGACCTCCCGTTCGAGAGGAACCGTACGTACAAACAATTAGGCTATCACTGCATTATTATAATAATATAACTTAGATATATTCCTGAAGTCAATTTTCTTGGCGCAGTTAGTTATGGACTCTCGAGTTAAGTTTTAACAAGGTGAAGTTATCCACAAACTATGCATGTGTACTGAAACTCGGCGCCTTACGGGGATAAATGTTATATGAAACAAGTAACTTGTAGATTTACTTAAGTTAATATTAAATTATCTTGTACACTGTAGTGAGTAGGCGATAGTCTGAAGTTCGATTCCTGGCCGTTATTTTCATTTATGTACATTTAGGGATGTTATGAATATGTTGTACCAAAATTCAGGCAGAGGAAAATTGCCCGCTCGTTGATGGGTAGATGTGTTAAAATCTATAATAAAAATCCATTAAAATTAACGAAAATGTCATATTGTAAATTTAAAGCTCAAATCAAAAGCAGAATGCTGAAAGAGTTTTTTATACACTGGGTTTATTTTAATGAAAAAATGCTTGGACATAAGTTTAATATATGGCCGTAAGTAGTTCTAAGTGCTATCTGCGACTGTGAGTAGGAAAAAATAATTCCTTGGGAGTTTCTTGACCCTTCTTCTTCCAAGACCTCTCATCGTATGAATTTGTTGAAGCAATGACGTAATATGACTTTGGAACAGCGTTTGTAAAAACTAACTTTGAATGTATAAAATTTCTTTCATTTCATATTAAATTTCGGATCAGACTACGGATATGGAACTAAAATTATATTGATTTCGGATACGGTTAGGGATAGGTAATTATTTCGGATTAGCCCAGGGGTTCCCAAAGTGTGCCGTAGAAAGTAAAGAGGGGTGCCGTGAATGAGTTCCTTTATCATTATCGGAAACCACAAATATTTGCGGGTATTTTGTATTTCGATTTCTTGAGTCATTCTTATTGTTTTCTGTTTCAATTCTTTTATAATAGAAAAGTTAATTTCAAATTTTAAGTGTTTTATTTTTATTCTGATATTCCTAATCTACTTGTATTGTATTGAAGTGTAAGTACCAATTTCTTTGGACTGTGTCTGAAAGCGAACACACCCTTTATATTAAAATATCCCAAACTATTGTGACGGGTACGGTTATGATATATTTTTGTAACGGATATCCAACAGCATTGTTACGATTACGGCGCATCATAACGTCCATGATCATTGGTATTTGATACAAATATGTTAAAATCAATGATAAAAACATCAATATCAAGAAATATGTATTCTCCTAACGAGAAACATACTTTTTGAACGTTTGTTCGTAGCACTGTGGTATATCATATTTATTGTATTCGTAGAATTTTTATTTTTTTATAACATAAAACCAGGGAAGTCCCGACTCTTTGTTTTTAATTATTTTCGTACACATTCATTTCGAACATTGACACAGTAAAAGAAATAATGCCAAACTTAAATTCTGATCAGTAAGTACTACAACGTACACATGGCTACATGCAACAAACATTCACCAACAATCGCTACCTGTTACGGCCTAGCGTGTTACAATCGAATTACTTGCAAGAGTGGGGAAGCAATATCCAATCATCCCGGCCTTATTCTCCCACAGACTAAATACTACGTAAGCCAGATTACACCCATATGCAAGTAGATATCTATTAAGAGGGGCGGTTGCTAGTGCCGTATGGAGACGCAGTCTTAACACTAAGGCCGGACTAAACTGTATCGGAATAATGACCGATTTCGGAGCACCGTTCGTTGTCTATGTATCGCTTTATATGAACAGCCACAGGTGGCGATGGTTAAATAGGTACCCTGAATATTGAAGGGAATAGATTTTACATCCGATTTGCGTCTGCCGTAGACACGTATGGAACATGTACGTACCCTCTCAGACGAACTAGCTAAAACATTTAATCGATAATATTAGCCACCGCGCGCGATGACTCGATTTATCATTTCGCGCCAATTTTTATGTGTAAGTCCAATCACAGTGCATTTTAAACACTCCGCTACTCATACTTTAATGTTTTGACAGTTTTTTTGGTAGTACGATATATTATATGAGTCTAATAGCTTACGTTACAACAGTATGATTATAAAGGTGTCGTTTAAGCATGGGGGGTGTTGAAAAACGTTACAATACATTACAGGGGTGGGAGGGGTCGGAACAACGCGTTACTTTTCTTTTGTAATTCATAGTCATTAATGTTTTATATGTTACTAGAAAGGCCCTCGCTTCGCTTCGGAAGAACCAGTTACCAGAAAACTGTAACAGTTAGACATACACTATCACGGAGTTATTTGTTGATATCCTTTATAAAACTATAGAACATCACTTTGTTCTATTGTCAATCATTTCCACAGCGTACGCGATATAAGATCAGACATAAGATATTTTGGTACTTTTTTCACACGTTGAGTTACATTGTCGAAATTTTCACGCGGTTCCCTATTTTTTCTAGAATTAAATATGGATCCGCGTGTAACTTTCGACTATATTCATAAGGGATAATGTAGGATTTTAATGGTAAAATATTTTTTTTATTTGTCCAGTAGTTTCGGAGTCTATTCAATTCAGACAAACAATCAATTCTTTCCTCTTTATAATATAAGTTTAGAAAATTCGATTGTTCGAAAGTTTGCTCGAATGAAGAATTTCAGCTATTTTCCGCAACCTATTTATGAGTTAGGGAAGAAAATTAGGTGTTACAGTACATTTAGTGTGAATCTGAGAAAATGAACTAATGAAACTGTTACGGCATGTTACTTGGAAAAAATGGAAATGAATGGTTTTTTCAAAACTTACGTACTTAAACGCCCCCAAAGGTGATATTATTTCTGTTTAACAAGGCGGTGTGTATGATTACGAAGTATAACTAAGAAATTAGCGTGGTATACGAGTATATTTCTCTGACGTATCAGAACACGGCGCTTGCACATTGGACTCATGTGTCAAGATGTCAAACACCAAAGCTATTCTGACATTCTGATATACGTATAATAATCATATTTCGCGTTACTAGTATAAACGTTCCCATATTTAATATAATTATGAAAACGATTGCTTTCTCTCTCTGACTTCATCTTGTCAGGACAAATCAAGTCAGTTTAATCCGTTTTTTTCTAAGTTAATGTTCCAGTAAGTAAAGGTTAGAGTACTTAATGCCAAATCCCCTTTCATCATTGAACAAGCCGTCACACGGCGGGTAGACATCCCTTTGTCGTAGATATTCAACCAGTACGAACGTCTCGCTTTGCGTCTTCTTTTATCATGCGTACTGCGAAGGACTAGAATAAGTTACCCGTGTCAGTGTTCCCATTCCATTGCAATGTAAATATCTTTAAATCAAGAATTCAATCAATTATGGCCAAGCACTAATTTGAATATTAAAAAAAATTCTTTGAAAGCATATCAGTTACCTACACGTTGTTACGTAACAAATGAATGTTTGTTCTCGGGTCGTGAGTTCTATTTATGATCTATGTATGTATACTTAGGGAGGTGGTCAATGCGATCCGCGGCACAGGGAATCCTAGTGCGGTATTATTTAATAAGAAATTATATTTATTAATATTATATAATTTTGTGATGTCTGTTAAATTTCGATTTATTGAATTAATTAATATGATTATCTATTATAAAGTTCTTAGTACGAACATCAGAAAGTAATCAGTCGAACTACATTTATTTCCTCTTACCTAACTCAATTGTGGCGTCATTCAATATTCAAGTTGCAGTGTCGTCACTGCACAGAAGGCAGATTGTGCTGTATTACAAAAAATCCATTCACACCGAACTTAATATGCCTTTACGATTAGTCTTACCTCACAAAACACTAGCCTTCCAAATATTTTGTTTTTGTTAGAACATTCATTTCCAGCTGTCAAAATAATACCGTCGTTCCGCTGACGTCGATCGCTGCACCGGTAATGTCAACGCGCTGCAATATTTTATATATTGTGCTATTTCTTTTTTCTATATAAATATACGTAGGATATATATAATGTGTTGTTGATTGCAATTGAACCACAATAGGAAACATTTTATACAGGGATGTCCGTGTAAAGAGTATTGATTTCGAAAAAAGACGATATCTATTGATATCTGAAATATATTTTTTGTACTAAATTTAAAATTATTTTCCATAATTTTTTGCTACAGCCATTTTACAATGTATATTATAGTGTGTAGCATTTCTATGTGTATTCGGAGAATATAAACTAGACAGTACATAAACCGTTAAGATAACGACAGTTATGAAAGTACCAGTCTAATTCCTTTACCAAAAAATAACTGCATTTTTCATATTCATATTTTTACAACTATGCATCGTTTTATTCTGGATACGTCTTTTGTTTTTTTACTACAGCGTAGACATAAACCCTGTCATGTGGGTATTCCCGAAACTCATAATCCAAACACAACTAAATTCCAATACGTACCTACGCAGGTGCCGTAGTACGCGCGTGTACAACCCAAACTCCCGAAGAGCGCTCCTGCACAAGCGCGTCAAACATTTTCCCAGCGGCATTTGACTTTGCAAAAAGCGATAACAATAAGAACAGGCAAAAGTGCTAGCTCGCATTCACCCTTTCCAAGTGACTTCACACATGGCCTTTGTTCGGACTAACATACGATAGCGGCAAAGCCGGCAAAGAAGTGTTCTCGTATTCGGGACGGCGACATAAAGTTCATTAAAGGCGAACAGAGCGTGTTGGAGTGGCTACCGGCGCGCGGGGCCGATAGCGGACCCTCGCCCCCACGAACCACCCCCCACCGCCACCCACCACCCGCCTAATATTTTCTATATGAATATTAACGTCACTGACGTCAGTTAACGTCATACCCGCGCGACACTCGAGGTCGTCGGCGACTTGTTAACATAAAAAATATAGCCGTCCTTTATAGGCAACCTAGCGGTAGGCTGGATGGAATGTATTCGCAGTTGTTGAATAATATAATTGGCCCTTGAATTACTCCCAGCTCCGGCGAAGCGATTTATCATTTGTCCTACAACACGCCCTGCAGCAGATTGGTTGATAGTTTGTGACGCCGCGACGGTATCCAACTCTCGTAAGGTGCGATGCCGGAGGCCGCGGCACATTGCGAACGATCTGACCAATTCCCACTTACGACTGGTCTGCTCTGTGGCCTAGTTGGCAGTAACGGCCTGCGTAGAAAGGAATTCGGATCCCGGTCGGGGCATTCATATAACAAATAAAAAAGTGGTCTTTTACCATGTTAATAATATGTTATTTTTGTTGAGCATAGCAAGTGCGACGCAAGGAGTTAGGTACAGAGGTAGAAAAGCTTTATCGTTAATATAATTTACTGTATTATTAACTGCTCTCGCTTCGCTAAGGACCGTAATTGGAATTATCTAAATTGACCTTTCTTTGCAACCCAACCCCTTTGCAACCGATTTAAATTAAACCAACAGTAAATGTTGATCCAAGCATGCCACAATTCAAGAGTGGAAACCGCAATCAAATCGGATCAGTCTTTTTTAAGATAACGCACACACGCGTTAACTGACAAATTTTAGGGTTTTACTCTGTACTAAAAAAACCCTAATCATTGTTTCTCCCTTCCTGTACAGACTGCGGTTAGTTATATATATATACATATAATTGTCTATCTATTGTCAATTATTTCAACAGCGTACGCGATATAAGATAAGATATAAGATATTTTTGTACTTTTTTCACACGTTGGGTTACATTGTCGAAAGTTTCACGGGGATACCTATTTTTTCTAGAATTAAATATAGGCCATGTTCATCAGGGATACCTGCAACCAGGGTTACTTGTCTGCTGCCTGTCTTTCAACCCACACATAAAACTATTTAAAGATTTTTGTGTAATTGCAATATGATTACAACATATTTATTACAATATATTTTTTGACATACCTGGCATCCTTAGGTACACTCTGTTCAATTTTTCCATGTATTTTCTTATAGCCATGTATTGTTTACCCAGTAAACGCCGACGTTTGGTTCTATATTGATGGAAATGAGGTGCTTGAGAGCTGCTTGGCATGTTTCTTCCAGACAGTTCCAATACCGGTGTTACATTATCATCATGCTCACCACTGTAAATAACGTAGCCCCTTGTTTTGTGTTTGTAGGAAATGGTGAGCTACTGTCTCTTTCAGGGATTGAATCAACTAAAATATTCTCATCACTTATTCCAGAAGATGTGGATGGGTGACTGCTCTTAATGTAATTGAATAAATTTGGATTCGCCTCTTCTAAACACTTTTAAACAATCCCTAGCCATTAAAACTATATTAACTAATTTCTTTCCTGTGTTAATTTTAAGTTTCAAAAATTAACTGCTTTACGACTTGACAAAAAGTACTTTACAAGCTTGTAGAATGAATTGACTGACCATATAAAAGTAATGAATAGAATGAATTTTCTCGTAGGATAAAATATCATAACATCGAAAGTTGTGGGTAAATGTAAATAAACCGTGAAGAATTATTATAAAATATTACATAACATTGTTCGAGAACAAAAAGTTCTTGATAACCACCCTTTGGTATTATTAAATTGTTTATAACAAATAGTAATGCGATCATAGTATTTAAACCTAAACATTTACCGATGTGATTTGACGCACCACATAGCACATGTATTACTCGTCATTGCAGTTGATTTTGCTCAAATAATATATGCTATGTGCACATTTATCGCATAGCAGTTTTTATTGGACAATATTTTGGTTGAAGCATATAGCATATTTTTTTACCGACCGTAACTCTCGGTATAAAGCTTAGAGTTACATAGCAGTCTTTCTATACAGAAGATTGGTTAGTACACTAGCCATGAGTCAAAATGTCGACATCTCCAAAAATTGCACATAGCAGATATTGGTTTGACAAAGACGATATGTCGTATGCATTATGTAATATTCGTCAGAATACACGTTTTATATGATGATTCGGCAAAATTGTAATACTTTAAGTAGTAAAGATTACTAATGTTGATCTTAATGACACTGTACCATAAATGTTTTGTGACTTTCCTGTCCGTTAGAACGTAGATTATAATTACCATACTATAAAGAGAGATTAAGTGGCTAATTAAAATTTTCCATACAATTATGACGCCCGGAAAAATAAACATCTATCGGGTCTCTACCCATGGTAGATCGTGATATTTTTGATTAACTAACTCACAAAATACAAACTGATTTTTCGTCTTAGGAACCTATAGCTCACACAACGAAATTTAAAGAAACAAAACAAAAAAAAAACAAAAATTATAAAGAAATCTGAAAACCGAAAAGAAGGCCACTTTAATACTGCTAAAAATTGGGCACGTGAGTTTTAAGTGCCGTCTGAAACACGGAAGCGGGCGCTTCCTATTTTTTTGTCATTAAATCTACCTTGTACCTATCTCATCCATCCTTGTACCTATTTATTGTCATTAAATCCACTTACCGATTGCGCCCGGTATAGTTTAACTTTACCGATCAACTATAATCGACACGAGCCGTTGGGTTACTGCACGTAACGTGACGATCGGACATAAAATAAGTTTAAATCCCACAATTAACACAAATGTGAAGTTCTTAAGGATGGATGTTGGTTTCTCTTTCACGCAAAAAACTATTGATTTGAAAGATAATTGGCACAGACACTAATCAGAGTCTGGAATAACAGGCTACTTTTAAATGAGTATACTACGCGGACGTAGCCGCAGACGGAAACTAGTCGCTATATATTTCAATCAGTAATTTCTTTCATACCTTCGAACTTACGGAAGTGTGAATCATGCACCAAAAACCTTACTCAGGCAACCTCCTAATTAACAAGTAAAGCCGCATTAAAATCTATGCCGAGGTTTTCTAATTACAAACAGACATACCGACTAACCTTGCGTTTTATTTATGAAAGAAAATGTTAATGAATACAGCAAACTTTGGTATGGGCTTTGGGACTGACATACTTACAGCCAAGTTTCACTTTATGGATATTTGATTATTATAATAAACGGCTGACTCACGTTATGTGGTAGGCTGACTCACGTAGGTGGTAAAATTGGTTATCGACGCCAAAGGCATGACAGATGAATGCTTGTTCTCGGGTTATATGTGATGTGTGTTTGGGTCATCTTTGCTTCCCAGGATGCAAACAATACTAGTACGAAGATATGTATTTGAAAGTATTTATTATCATCTAGTTAGGAAAAATTGTAGTCGTTCTCCTAGCATATTAAATGCGTACCAGAATATTATTCAAAATTCCATGTCCAAGTTTGAAAGTTGAGCGCTGTTAAATAACATTTTATCCTATGCTGTTTTTGCGCCGTACTTTACTCATTTATGTTTAGAATTTCATGAGCGTTCTCTGTCGTAATCTATTTACAATCTTAAGTCAATTTAGCTTGCTGCTGCAATATTAATGTAATTTGGAGGTGGTTACGAAGATAATGCACCCGGACACGGGTGGTGCTACCTCTAGAACCTACAGCCTAATGCAACTAGCGCTTGTCTAATGGATCTCAATCGTGTACATCGCATCTATACTTCAACATACACGGGAACGCCTAATGGCACAAACCGCAGTCTTCCTTCGATCATAACTAAAAAACAATTCTAATAGCAAACTCATTTGCAAACAGGTAACGTCAGAAAGTAGCTCCCACTCAAATAAGGTAAAAAACTACGGTGACGTTGAAAACTGGCTACGTTTGAAAATTGACGAAACTAAAGGTTTCTACTCGATGTTGGTAAATAAACAAAGAAAGTGTATCGAAAACCAACTCCCGAGGGTCTTTTCATTAGGGACAGTGGAGACTGAAAGAGCATTTACAAAGTGAGCGACGCAGCGAAGTCTCGTTTTCCGGCAAAGTGGCCAGCGGAAGCGAAGGCAGCCAATTTTCGCATTGACGCCTCGCGATTCTATGAAAACAGGGCCGATATCGGAGCAAGGAAACGGTGTTACGACTGCGCACCATCGATTCCGCGAGCAATTTAAAATCCACTTAAAGACAACCGCAGACTGTTAATCGAAAAGTTTGCGATGGAGCACGATCCAGCGGGAACCTCTAATTGCCTGTATTAAAATAACTGACTGATGTCAAACATATCTAGGGCGGCCGGCGGTGCCTGGCACGGCGCTTCACATGTTAATAATCATTATGATAACATCAAGTATGCGATAGCCGGCTATACTCCCCCTTGCTAGGGTTGCCAATCCCACCTACATATGTATTCCTTTTTGTTTTGAGATGTTTCTTTTTTTATATTTTTGAAATAATGGCCCTAATTCAATATATTTACAACACATACCTTTACGTATGCAGTAGTCTAAATTTCTTAATTTATTTAATTACACCCACTATAACATGTTTTAGTTTTACAAATTGTCTGAAATTTAAACTAAAAGATTGCACTGAAACCGCGAGTTTTCCGTGGAGTTGAATTCTGAGCTATTTGAGGGCAAGATACGTTAAATGTAGAAGAATTTACTTATAACAATACTAATTAGGGATTAGACTAAAGGCTGCTACTGACAGCTTTGGAGCAGTGATAATAAATAGAAATTATATTATTAAGAATGTAATTTTATAAACTTTGAGAACATTTATCGGTAAAAGGAAAAGCTTTTAATAGCGATTAATCACTTCTATATAAAAATTCTGGTTGAACTTGTTAATCTTGCTTATTTAGAGTTATATTTAGACACCAAAATAAAATGTTCAGATAAATATACACAACTAGTGTCCGCCTGCAGTTTCGCCCGCGTGGTAGGTACGTTGATAAAAAGCAGCCATTTGTTTTTCTAAACTATAATCTATCTCTGTCCCAAATTACATTAATATCCGCTCAGTATTGTTTGCTTGAACGAGGAACAAACATCCATCCACCCTCACAACCTCCCGCTTTTGTACCAGTATAAAAACACTCGTATGTGAGGCAGCCCTATAATCGCCCCCGCGCCTTCATGAGCGGCAAGGCAAGGTTTGTACGGCGATGCGATTACTTCACTGTTCCTGGGTGTTCCGAGGAATCCAACAGTTCAATGAACTATTATACGGAAACACGTTTTCGGGGGAACCGCGAAGGATATTTCGTATTGTATTAGTATATAGGTAGCTGTTATGTTTTGAAGATGTTTTATGGAAAAGAACGCTGGATCGGTACCAGTGATAGCCTAGCGGTTTGAACGCTGGTCTCTCGAACGGGAGGTCCTGGATTAAAATTCAAATCTAATGTAATTTTCAAATACTCTCTGCATAGTAGTAGTGTCTTGCTTTAGCGAAGGAAGGAAACCTACTGCCCTTAAAATTTACCATAACTTTCTCGGAAGTGAACAAAATCTACGAATCTACTCGGCCAGCGTGGTGGAACAGACATCCATCCTTCTTCACAAACTTTATCATTTATAATATTAGCAGGATAATTCTGTTTTTCTTGTGATTGAAATAATAATAGGCGTTTTCAATGAGAGCTTTTATGTGTGTTTGTAATTACATTTATGTGTGAGTGTATACTGTACTAATACCACTTAGCTAAAACTCTAGCCATATTGGGGTAGCTTAGAATACTAACCCCAATCCCAAGCTAACCTACCAGGCTGTCGCAAGTCTTACAAAAATCAGCTACTTGGTTGAAAGCTTCACAGAAAGTTTGTTGCCTTTTTATGAAGCCTTTCTGCGTGGCTACCACCGTCGTGCTTGAATCTGCCGCCAAATAATTCGTAGTGTCCCGGCTGGGGGCATGAGAGTCAGCTCTCCTCTTTTTCTCCGCCTCCTTCATCATTCTTATTCTTTCTCCCGTCCTGAAGTAGTATGTTATTGGTGTATCTGGGGTCAGTTGCTGTCGTTATTGATCCCGGTTGCTATGTACTGCTTCCCTTGTTACGTTCTCTTCCACGCGTGTGCCTGTTACTTCCTTCCGGGCAGGCAACGGGTTAGTCACACCCGTCATTAATGTCACTTGCCGGTCATGTCAGTAACCTGTCTGCTCGTTTGCCTATTTGTCACATGAAAACAAATTAAGGATCGCCCGTTGTTCGTTGAATCATTATCAAGAACTTCTTCTCACAACTCATGACGGCCCACTATTGAGCACGGGTCTCTAATCTGAATGAGAAGGTTAAGCCCATAGTCCACCACGCTGGCCTAGTACGGATTGGCAGACTTCACACACCTTTGAGTTTTTGCAAACTCCCCAGCATACAGGTTTCCTCACGATGTTTTCCTTCACCGTTATAGCGAGTGACATTTAATTGCTTAAAACGCACATAACTTCGAAAAGTCAGAAGTGCGTGCCCTGGGATTCGAACCCAGACCCCCGAGCAGGAGGCCGAATTCTTAACTACTGAGCTATCACCGCTTTATCAAGAACTAATGTAAGATAAATAATAAAGTAAAAAAATATTTTTCAGTTCATCGTACGTTACACATGGACGCTATGAGTAACTCATACCTACCTAATAATTCATTCTATATAAGGCCATGATCGCATAAACATATTAATGTATTTCATACAAAAAAATCTATAAGAACCAATCAATTTGCATCGTAAGAATTAATATGTACAATCATATTCCAAGTAAGTAACCTAAAGTACTAATTATATTATTTTTACAGCGATGCCTCGGCAAATATGGCAGGACCATTAAATATATTTAACGTTAAAACTTGATATAACACTATTGTATTACCACAAAGGATCGATCAAGTATTTTTGAACGTTGATGTGTTCAAAATGCATTATGTTATGGTTAAATTATTTAAATAATTCGCAACAATTCCATACCGGCTCAGCATTGAAGTGATAATGAGATGATTATCAATTTTATTCACACTATAAAACATGCTTAAGGTAATTAATTGTTCGACAAAGAACATTCTAGAAGGAAATAGGAGTGGTCAATAATATATTCTTGTAATTAATTTCAATAATTAGTTTCATTTAATTAAATTATTAATGCCATGTTAATCAATTGAAACGGCACGCACGTATTTGTTGCAATAGGTAGGTACCATTAGCGGGCGAAGTTCGTTAGCTTTTTTATTCTCTTTTTCTCTTTTCTGTCTCTTTTTTTTGCCTGTCTGAACTGTTTATTCGGCTAATCTCTGGAACCGCTTGATCGGTTTTGATGGAACTTTAACTGATATATAGCTTATATAATGAGGAGGAAATTAGACTTTTTTTAAATTATTCTACTAATGTTATAAATGCGAAAGTTTTAAAAAATATCATAAATCTTTATTCATGGATGGATAAACAAATGTTTGTTACTTATGCACGCAAAAAACATTAAACGGATCTGAATGAAATTTGACATAGAGATAGATTATACTCTGACAAAACATATAGACCACTTTTTACTTACATACCACGCGAAGCCGCGTGCCGAAACTAGTACAAGATAAAAATAAATTTCGTTCAAAACAAATCACGAACACACTATAGATTGGCCTGAGATTAAAGCGCCGTAGACATGCCGATCTCCCCAAACAAGGCACCCCTCGTTAACACCACCTGGAGGTTACGGGGCACAAAGTTACACTAATTAAACTTCAATGACAAAACAGGTATGCAGTTCTTGTGAATGTATCAATTCGTTCCGCATTAGATACAAATGCCTGCGAGATAATTAATGACGGGACTTACTCGGAAATATGAGTACTAGTACCTACTAGTACTAGGTATCTATCGAGTTATTTTGACATCTAGAATTATATTTACTATACTAGGTGTAACTTTTTTCCATACCATATTGTCATTTTTGTGTGAAAAAAAACTCGACATCAAAATACTCGTAGAGTAACACAGAGTAAAGGAACCAGTAGTATTATTTTTACTACTAACGGGAATCCTATTGATTTATTTTTAAATAAAACATTCGCTAACCCTAATACAAGCATGTCACATATCGTCAGTGAAAATCGCATTCCGAAACCGGATCATCCGTTTTTGAGATTAGCGCGCAAAAACGTACAGAAATACGACCAACAAAATTTCTTAAAACCATTGTTTTGGGTTCTATTTTTTACTAAAAACTCAGTGATGGTTCCATCCAAATATCCTTCGTCAAACAGCGATCAGATTAACTTTCCATAAAAGATGAGAATCTTTTAAATGCAAAGCTTAATAATAATTAATATTGTTAAGTTTAAAGTCACAAGTTTTTTGATTTTTAATTTAGAAAGAGTTTAAACCGGTTAACATATAAAACTTTATTTCTGTGTAAAGAGTTCTGTCCTCGGACCTTAGCTATACTAAAACGAAGCGAGGGCCTTTACTAGTATTGGAATATTTTCAGTGAAGGTATATCGACTGGTAGTGCAAATTGCGCCATTTAACGCCATTTTAATACGTGCCGAGTTCGACTGAGGAGTGCAACGTGAGTTGAACTCCTAAATAATGTGGGAAATATCACTGGACTACTATTTTTGAGAGGGGTTCAGTTATTTGGATGTTTTATTAATTGCTGACTTCTTGATGGAAAACAAAAAGGTGTTAAATCACGCTATGTAATTATGATGAAAAGCTTTTAATAAAGTAGATACTTCGATTTTAAAGTGAGTTTGATTCAAAATTGTTTTATAGAACTTATTATTTTTGTCCCTTGTTTCACAAGAGGATGCCTGCTAACTATACTACAGGGATATACTACAAGTAGTAAACTTGTCAAAATTTTGGATTATTCTCTGATATGAATCTCTCGTCTGATAGGTGGTTTTGCTAGATAGTTACACGATCTAAGTACTATGTTTAATGGCATGTAGTTTTCATTTCAAACTCACTACAGATTATCATTTGAATAAAACAAGTTGTTAAACGTCTTCGAGCTATAGAATAAAATAAAAAGCATCTCTTTCAAATTGCGAAAAAGATTTTTATCGGCGAACAATGGCAGAGTGGATGCATAATAATCAAATATTGTCACCAGGCGTGGGCACGACTCAAAACAATGGCACCCTCAATCAACGACATACCTCTGAAAATGTTCAGCCTCAAAAAATTCATAGCCTTACGTTTAGGAATTCTATACATAAAAAATGGAAGAAAAAACACAGGGGCGGGTGGCAGGCCTACCTGCGCCACCCCCGCTCGCGTACATCGGCTACTTTTTCATCTGTTTGGCTGGACTGAGGCAGGATATTAATGAATTTCCTCGCCGAAGCAGAGCGTGATTAGTTCGTTAATTTGATTAGACTGCTCCTCCGGTTAGTGGGCACCTGACGTCCGCGGGTCGGTGGCCCGCGATGGAAGGGACGCTTTGTTTACACCCTGCATTGTTAGCGGCGCACTCTGACGTCGGAATAATTAGTGACGCGCTCAAGATGCGCCGCTCGCTAATATAATACAATACGTACCAAGGGCCACTTGAGGAACTAGAGCCGTGTCTAAACACGGCTAAATCATAGCCTACTTTGACGATCGATAGCGGAACAAGATAACATTGATACTGTTTCTTTTAAAGAAAATAGTGACTGTCCTTCCGGCGGAGTGAGAGGTGAATGATTGTTCTCGGGTCATGGATCTTATTTGTATTCGTATTAGCCCTTATTACTCACGAATCTATGTAGAGCGTTTTTACATTTAAAAAAGAACACTACTTCATTCCCTCAGTTTATTTCTGAAATCGAATCTTATTTTTAAAACTGTACATCGCTTTGTTGCTAATTGGTAATCAAAGCTAAATTCAATTCGAGAATATCAATCATAATGGCGAATTTAATAGTCCGGATCTGGAATTCGAGAAATATTGAGAATCAATGTTCCAATGAGGTCTTTAAAATCGATATCCCTGCAATACTGTAACACTTTGGGTCTCAAGTAAATTTTACTGCTGAATTCTGTTACACGACGCAATTCTGAGGCATATTTCTTTAAGGGACCAATTAAGATATGTACGGTCGGCAACCAAAGTTAAAATAACGCGGCGAAATAAGAGGGAGAATGAAGTAGCATTTTGGTGTGGTTTTCGTACTGCGTTGTTGTATGCCGTACACGTTGCACTTCGGCAGTATTTTTATGGGCCTCCCATGAAGGGAGCAAGCGGACCGTTGAGTGAGATATAAATCAACCTCATATTGTGATTTAGCAAGCCTCGTTATTGTAACAATACACCATATTTACATATAAAACATTATTTTAGAGGCATATTTATCGTTGCTTGTAATGCAATATGTTTCGATACGTGTAAATACTCGTTCTCTGTTTTGCATTAATTTATAACGGGTACGTTTTTTTGTTCTGTTTCTTATTTTATTGTTCGCGGTTTCCTGCCTACGGTACGAGTTTAAAATAACTGGTGAATGTAATATAACGCGAAGCAAAATTACGATGTTTTAGTAGGTTTATGGCGATAATATGTAAATTAATTCTGCTCGCTTAGCAACGTAGCATACCATTTTGAACTACGTACAAAACACCCCGTACGTGTTCCATTCCATCCTAGGACCTATACTCTCAAAATTTATTACAGTATTTTGGGAGTTATGGTTTTCATTTAGTTGACAACAACCAAGGTGACAGCACTAGAGGGTGGTTGTAACATATACTCTTTAAGCGACATCTTTATATACATACATGGGCAACTATGACCACTTACTGTCATGTATCTTGTTTGTTCGTTTATAGCATATCTTCATAAAAATAGTCTCGACAACCCTCTCCAGTCAGTGCAAAAAACAAGTTTAACTGTAACCAAAACATAATTGTTTGAAACAGGACAAATTTGTATAACAATAAAAAATGAATGATGCCATCTGTCGAGACGGTGCGAGCGATAAAGGGCATTGTTACCGTTACATAAAGGCGATAATTGTGTATCGGCCCCATATGGCCGGTCCAAATGTTTCGGGTCCCGGTTTTTTATTATTAATTACCCTTCGGCCACCTGTTATTTTAAACCTATAATTACTTTACGTTACGGCCCGAGTAATTGAGATATTTCGATGACTACATTGTTATTTTTTTCTAATTGTTTTTAATTTTTCGTTAACAATTTAGTACGAAGGTACAGTCGCGAACAATGGGCTCGGGAAATTTGTTGTTATTAAAAATGCTTTAATTTATAACGAACGAGAACAAAAGCGTTACTGCCGCCACTCGCTACAAATTCGCTAAAGCACCCGTTATTATTTTTTCACTTGAAATTATTTAAAACGTAGCTTTTCATTCTTTTACTGCGTCAATTATTCCACGTGTGTTGTGAAATATACCACGGTATACGAAATAAACTATTATTCTTCACTTTAAAACGTATCCCGTCTCGTTGTTTTTCCTCTTAATTGTACTGTTATTTATTTTGCAGCACTTACATATTTCGAGTACTATTGTTTTTAACTTAGCAGGAGAAAATAACTGTTGAGGATACGTGGCCATGTTGCCCGTACATACATATCAGGAAGAAGACGAAGAGTTTATTTTGCCGTTTCTTCTCCACATTATAGCACTTTTCCCAAACGGTGGTAGAATCCAAAAATCACTTGCTACGGTGAGGGAAAAATCGTGAGGAACTTGCACTCCTGAGAGTTCCCCATAAAATTCACAAAGGTGTGTGAAGTCCACCAATCAGCACTGAGCCAGCGTGGTGAACTATGGCCTGTACCTCTCACATTGTGAGTCCAGTAGTGCGACAATTATTGGTTGCAATGATAAAGGTACTATGTCGTCTTCATCAAGTATTTTTTAAGCACCGGATACCTGATGATAAGTGATTACTCCCGCCCACTGACATTAACAACACCAGGTTGAGGTGTAATTCAGATGTTGTCCGCCAGAAAGGAAGTAATGGAGCCGCCAAGAAGTATTAGAACCATCACAAAATCGTGGTGAACAGTTGAGTGCCGTTAGATTTGAACGACGACGGAATTGTAAATTGTAAGTGAAATATAAAATAAGGAAACAGTATAATTTTTATGTCGCCAAGACGACCAGTGTCAATGACAGTAATTGCAAATATTATTTAGCAGCTATAATAAATATTACGATTAATATTTTTGTACTCCGCACTGCCGAGGGACAGTTCCTCCGCGTTCCGAATAAAAAATTCACAGCAAATCTGTAGCATTTCTATATTTGTCTTTAAATTATGCCGACAACACGAGGCGACCTCCGAGTCTTAAATATAAATAACAGCCGAATGTCCATGTGTGCGTGCGCGATTTGTATATTTACAATGCACGAATAACATTTACAAGCGCAGCGAACAATACGAATGATTTGGGACGGTTCCGTAGTGGGGAGCTGAGCTATTTAAAGCTATGTTATAGCTCGAGGGTTAATTAAATTTTGATTTAGGTGCTAACCTACAAACATTATAGTCGATGCCATTACCGCTTTGTACTATAAATCGATTGATCGTTAAATAAGTAATTATACTTCTTTTAACCATATTATTCTTTTAGCTGTTACGTATTTCAGCTCTAAAGATACATTATTTTAAGGATGAAAAGTCACGGTAATCTCGCCCTTTGTTAAGTTGTATAAAAACAAATTTAAAACATTTAATTAAATAGGATTCCCTATATAATGGGTGACATGAGCAACACTAATAACACCATGACCCGAGAAGTAATATTCACCCGTCACTTCATTTATCTGACCCCGGCCGCGGTCAAACCCGCAACTCTTAGTTGTGCAGGAAGGGTACAAAAGCGTCCAATGTCCTACCTACAAGGAATCTTCTAGTAAAACTGAAACTCAACGTCATATAATATTATAATTCCACTCAGTAACGCGATTATGAAAGTACTACAAAACGTGTTTGTTACACGGGGTGGCGGAAAAACAACAAGTGGGATATTTTATAAGTTCATTTCATTCATTTTACAGCTTTTGGAGTACCGAAGTTAAGAAGAGGTGTAATTATTTTTTAACTCGATACAAAGTCATTGACATTACAACTTTACGATATGTATATTTTAGTATCCTTATGTATGCCCCAATATCCTTATCCGTGCTCCTTGTGCCGAAGGATATTTCGTTGTCAAATGCTGCTGAAGCATTCCGAAGAGTTCCGAAGAATTCTGGAGACTTTCTGTCAGTGGGTGCAAGCCCAAATCGTTTCGTTTGGATATTGTCAGGGCGTTTTTTTCATTGCAGGGTTATGAAGATATGGATGTACTACTATCCTGTTCTACTGTCAAAAGAACTAAACATTAATTTAATCAAATACATTACATTATGCTAAAAGTTTACTGAAACTGGTTTTGTGAAACCGCGGGTGAATTGGGCGGAAGCTAGTCATTAATAATTGTTTCCTAACGGTGATATTCTCTACTAAACGTAGTAGTACTTTGTTTATGTTTCCACCTTCGAATATCACAGCCTCCTTAATTTCATAAGTTTCATAGCCCACTGCACAAAATTTGGGTTTCCACGTAGTTATTATATGTGCGAGGGCGCCAGCATTAATTAAGTTGGGAATAATACCGTTGCATCCTACATTTTAGTAATTGTATACATAATTAACGAGACCTAACAGCGGTCCTACTAGTCTTACTAATTGGACAAATCCAGTTTATTAACTTAAACAAAGCAGATTATTTAATGGCACGCCTAAAGTTGAATTAATGTCAGTTTATAGATTATTTATTTGCCAATTAAATATACTAATATAGGACTCGTAATATTAGTGTATAGCTGATACTCCCGCCTGGAAATCATTTGTCTGATCTCAGAGTTTAGTGAAATATGTATGTATTTTTATAGTA
>DWJZ01000293.1:0-35774 GCA_018249125.1 Asbolis capucinus
TTAAAATATATTTCATAAACCATAAAGGCGCAAAAAATTGTAACAAGAAAAGTTTTATTTAAAAAAAATTAAACGGCTAGGCCTAGCGAATTCACTTCCCGGTAAAAGTGGGCATTTATATGACGGTTGAATTTAAGTTTTCATGTGATGAGTGTTATCCGTAATGTGATTTCTTTTGTCCGTGATTTTTTTTACACAAGTTAATGCTTGACTACAGTCCCACCTGATGATAAGTGGCGATGTCTTAGACGATAAAGCGCATTAACTTAGTCTATTCACTCTTGTCTTGAAGACGTCTACATTAAACTTGAGCGGAAATATAACTGATTTTAGTTTATAGACAGTATTTATTTGGTTATTGTTTTATTTTCTCTATAAGCCTAGGTTACGCAGCATTGGGACGGTAATAACAACTCCAATCCCACTCTGGCAGATCAGGCTTTCATAACTTCGCGGAAGGATTATATTACTAATTAAGATCAATACTATTACATCTCGCAAGTCCTTCTGGCTTGTCATGTTCCGGTTTAGAAACAGTTATCCTCTTCTTTCTCCCCATAATTTACGAGTAATTATAGTTCGCAATCTTGTTTTGTTTTTGCATTTAAATTTGGTACTCCATTTATTTTTAACACATACTGTTGTAAGGACGACCCAACGAAAAAAAAATCTGAAACACGTTACGAGAACATGCTATAACAATATTATGTGCTAGCCTTTATGGTGTAGGCATAGGCCGCACTGCCGGGAAAAATAGCAGGAAATTCGCAACACATTCGATGTCTAGCTTTTGAAGGCTTATGTGTTTTATAAAAATGACTTTGTTACTGGAAATATGTCACTAGATATTTCCCGTTATTGTGTCTACTGTACCATATAGTAAAATGATTTAGCGCTAAACAATCGTCGTGTAGATTGTTTAGCGTTAAACCAATTAAGTAAGTACGAGTAAGTAGCTAGTGTAAACTTTGGAAATTATTAAGACTAAAGACACTAATGACAGTTTGACAGCCAGATAGTAACTATCCACTAACCGTAAAACCGCCAGTGAATACACGAGTTTTTTGGCTAATGTTTTAAGTAAAAGAGTACCTTAGATCACTAAACGTGTGTCACATATTTTTAAATTATATGTTCATTTACTTGTTAATTGCTTTTAAATCAAAACCAGAACGAGTTCAACAGAACAAATGACTTCAATCAAAACTATAACCACGACACTCTATCAACAGTAACGTTCAAATCGTATGACACCTCTCTCTCAAAATACACAATCACTGACAAATAAGCTAGCTTAAAATAAATGTACGATGCACGATTCTCTTTACTTAGATCATGTCGTTCATTTATTATAAATGTTTACACTAAACATAAAGTTACATTGCAACATTTACGTTCTAATACTCTTGATACAGAATGCAATTGTTAGGCTTAAGTGATTTCTGACTGATACACGTTTAACACAGGAGCACTTTACCAGGTTCGGAAATAACATGCAAATTTTTGTACCTACCTACGTGTGCAAAATAACGTGATTAAATAAATAAAAAAATGTTTCTTTATTTAAGTAGTATAGTTATACCACGTACATATCTGATTTTATCATCTCTTACGAAATCGACATATGAGTATTAATTGATGTGCCTTACCATAGAAAACTTCATCGCCACTTACCATCAGGCGGGATTTTAGTGAAGCGCATATTTAACGTAAAAAATATTTTTTAAAACGTAATGAAATACAAACGTACATTTCATACTCTTCTTCATCGTATTCAATACGTTAAACATACATATTACAATTCATACATACCAATTAAAGAACAGTTTCCTGTGTGAAGCTGGAACTTTCATTCAACCTCATATCTCAAAGAGCTAGCATCGCACCGGAACGAATGTAGTTAGTTAACAAAAAACAAAAGACGATCCCCACCGTACTTGTCCATCCCGTAGCTAAATGAATCAAACAAGGAATAGAAAGGAATCCGAACAGCATTCGATCGTGCTACAAGAATAACAAAGGGTAGTGTCGGTGTCAGGTGGTTCGTTCGCGTGACCACGAGTGAGCGGGATTCCTCTTCACTCATTTAGAGGATCACCTTACCCCGACATTCCTCGTAGTCACTCCCGACATTTTATTAGAGCTTTGAGCTGACCAATTACAACGCTCCCTCTAAACCTATCCTTACTCTTTATTTACTCTTTATTGGCTCTCGTTTTCACCTTTGCAAATAATGAGTTACCATTTAAGTGGGAACTTGCCTACAAATAAAGAAAAAGTAACAGTGTTATATAGTGTAAGGAGTGATACAGCGTGCAACCCAGCTCAAGATGATTATCCAAATTTGGATATTTTTATGACATCAATTTACAATCAAAACAATGTTCATTTGAATCACCGCCTTAATGTTCGTATCTAATACCTTTATTATAGCCGTTTAAATAGGAAAAACTCATCTAATTTTGCAGTGCGCTTTTTATGCAAAAATCAATTAATACAATGTTGAAAATATAATAACAAACATATTAGGCAACTGCTACATGCAATGTACGCAAGAACAATAAATTAATCACGCACTACAGCTCTACGACAATAACCAGAGCCTAATGCAAAGGTGACTAGCTGATAATTCACGGGCACAGCGTGTTTCGTAAGTGGGGCAAGTGATTGGTCAAACATGTAGTGATGTATGTATTGGTATCATATGTCTATCAATATGGTATCCACTAATGCGGTATCAATATAAATACCACCGAATTTAATACCGAATGCCGAAATCTGACCGTATTAGCTTTTGCCAATATAATATTATATCACCATCGTGCAACTATTAGATTTATGTGAATTTACAGGTATGGAGCTTTCGAAATGTAATAATCAGTCTACACCATACACGTCGATTATTTTGTATAACTGCGGTCAAAAATAACATTAAAGATTTTCATTTTAATAAAGTACATATGAACAAAATAAGGAAATTAATGGTACTTAATATCAAGAGGAATAAGAATGGTTACAGCACTATCGCGTAACACGTAACCGAACGACCCGCGATGGTGGCCGTTGATCATAATCCAGATAGCGCACCAGCTATGGCAAGCGTTCCGCGCTCCTAGGCCGAGAGGCGCACGACTGCTGTCGAAAGTGAATTGTCGTGCTTGCAACCGACATGTCGCCCCAACATTAGTATTTGTGTGCCGGCGTGACTAAACTTTCGCGCAATCGGACATTAAGAAGGCAATCATGAATGACCTTATGATTCCAGACGACTCCGACTAAATGCCAATTGAGCTGAGGTTTTCTATTGGTAAATACCAAATTTATTTTCTCGTTTATAACTTATTATCTTTCCGAACAGTAACAATGTCTATTTACTTGTTCCCATAAACATTTTCTTATCACTAAATGTTTTAAAATTGTCCCGTAATGTAACGTAGTGGTGTCAAGTTATATATCGAAATTGATGAAAAAAATCTGAACACGGGTCAAAAGCATTATCAATTGTATGTCATCAACGTCGCCGAAGCCATGTTTTCACTCGCGGCTCGCCGTGTTACCTTTCGAAGGCTTTGACTCATAAACAAAGCGACCTATGAACTTAATAACAATGTGAAGCGGGCGTGCGAAACGGGAGATGCACTGCGACTTGCAATAATTCTTTCGGAACCTATCGAGTCTCTAGCGACATGACGCGCCATAACTTAGCACCGACGGGCGACGCCGAACCGACCGGCGCGGGCGCGATCGGCAAAAACTATTCGTGGTCGGCCGCAGCGATCGCGCACACAGATACAGTCCTTAAGGGGCGATTCCGGCGAACGCAGCAAACGACACACGGTAACAGCAGAGGACGATGTCATTTGCCCGATCACAAACAGCAAACTCAGCAGTATTTATTTGTATGAGATCGATTGCCTGGTATGAGATACGACTGGTACTCCAAAAGTCCAGTAAAAGTTAAGTTATAAGTAAAAATCGCCCTTATGCAAATGAACACTGAAAATGCTCTTTCGTTATGATCTTTCGCCAACGTCTGTCTTTTGTCGCATTCAACAAGATGAAACCTTTACAGACTGCCATAATTCTGACCCAAATCTGATTGTTTCACTAACATGAGAGTGAAATATTATGAGAATGCATCTTCGGCTTTTATCATTTCAATGAAATGCTTTGTTGTTTCTTTTGAGGTCCAACGGAACTTTCAAGTCGCGTTCGCTTTTTGTTTTAACGAGACAAGGTCAATGCTTATGTATGTATACGCTCCAAGTGGCAATAGACAAATTGTTCTTGTTATCTGATATGGTAGAATTCGTGACTACATAGATTGCCTCGTAATTTAGTATACCATTGACATTTAAAAGACCTTGTTCTAGTATTGTTTTAACCTTTTTATTGTGCGTACCAGGTTAATTCAAGAAAACAATAGGAGATAGCATCTTTTTAATGCTTAACAACAATAATGCAATGTAAATCGATAAAATATTTAAATTTAACATTCCCATTTGTTCATTAAACGCTGAAATATAATTTACATTATATATTTTTTCCGAAAGATGCCTAGTAGATATCAATCGTATATAACCTAGAAATTATTCGAAGTAGATTACGACCAACCTTTTAATACAGTATTGAATACCCAAGTAACGCGAACTCCACCCGAAAACCAAGCCAGTGATTTCGGTTCTAGGTATTAAGGCATGTAGGTACTAAGCTAGCAATATCGTGAGACAATTGTAGTCGATATACACAGGTACATTTTAACATATCTGTCGCTAAATACCTACATATTTTGTTTGAGATCAGATGCACTTTGAGTTAGATATCGGTGCAATACCGAGCGATCCGTACATTGTGTAACAACATTCATGCGCTTGCAAAGGGTAAATGTTTGTTCACCACGACTTACACGGACGCTCTTTGATACTTTGTGACGCGACATTACCTGTAATTACCAACTGTGCGGAAATGCTTTTTCCTCATTTACATACAAAAACACGTAAACAAAACTCATATTCTATTTAATTTAGAAACATGTTCTCACATTCTCAGTCGTTATGCCTCATAATTAAATTGCTGAAAGTTACTTTGAAATTGTTAACAAACGAATATATATTTCAAATGCTAGCAGAGGAGTTTCCCACCGTCTAGCAGTCAAAATAAAAGTAGTGATAATAGGAACAAAACGTTTCCTAAATTAAATAAACACGCACAGCTACGCCCTGTCGAGTTCTGTATAATTCGATAATTTACACAAGTGAGTATCCAACGGGCGCCTTGGGCTTGTAAATAAAATTCTCATGAAATTCGGCGGCAGCCGACGATCATATCTGAGGCACGCTATCCATCACTGCGCTAGTCACGCAACGAAGGAGATTACTAATTATCTTTATTATTTCTCCTTAACACAAACAATTTGTCATTAATTGTAAAACATCAGTGATAAATTCACATCCCATCGATATTGGGCTCCAAGCGAAGGAAAAATCTTTAATGCTGTTGCCACAAACTTTTTATTGGATCACAACTTTTAGCATACACATTTTTTCTTTTAGGGATGAATAGGCATTAAACCACATGTGTTTTTACATTAAAACCGGCATCAGAAATTAATGATCTTAGGTGTATTTACATTCTTCATCTAACCTCACTGGAGCTCAAAAAAAACTAAATATCCTAATGATAAATTTCTATAATAAAACTTCTCTGGCAACACACACTGGTTTAAACATACAAATTATGTAAAGGAAATATAAAACAGCGAATAATTCACGTATTTATGGACCTATTCGGAATAGTGCTAATCCAGATATCCAAATATCCATTAAACAACTGTCTTTCAAAAAGTCCGTGGTCTGCGGAAGTTCTTTAATACTCAGTAATAGGCGCTCGTCAAGTTGAATCTTGTTATTGAATCTGACGAATGGTCACAGCAGCATTAGCGACCATTGCGTTCGAAATAAATTAAGATAAAAGGAAAGAAACTATTCTCCACCTCAATTACGGCAACCCACACAATGATTAGACGTTTCACTAGGTGTGCTGAGGCTCTATCGCGGCCCGGCTTGAGTTATTAAGTGTTAGCTTTGTTATAAATACATTCAACGTGACGTGGATTAATGAAAAGAAATACCGGGACTTTTTTACCCTTCTTTCCTTGTCAACATTCTAACTCCCGGATTAAGTGCACTCTTTTATTTGTGTCTTTACCTTCGTGAGAAGGTTATAGTTTTTTTGTTTTGCATTTGGAACGATTAATTTACCTTATGAATTTTAGTACTTATACAGAATCAGATAGAGTACTGGATTTAAGCTTGATATATCTGTAAATTTTGTACATAAATTTTACTGTATAAATTGCAGAAATAATTACACATAAGAATGAATTGTTTTATATACATATATTTTTATATGGCAACCAGGGAAACGAACCGACGATCACCACATGGTAAATGATCGCCACCGGCCATGGACGTTAATAACACCAGACTTTTTTTTTTCATGTGATAAGCAAGCAAACGAGCAGACGGTCACCTGATGGTACTCGTAAGTGATCACCGCCGCCCAATTACGTTAATAACCCCAGACTGAGGTGTTACTAACGCGTAGCCTGCCCGGAAGGAAGTAATAGACCCGCATAAGCGTGGAAGAGAAAAAATACAAGGAAAACGGTACATTGCTAAATCAACTGGGGTCAATAACGACTGCAACTGACCCCAGATACACCTGCAACATACCACTTCAGGAAGAGAGATAGAAGAAGAATGGGGAGGAGGATGGATTAAGGACAGGGAGATAAAGAGGAGAACTGGCCCTCAGTCGGTACGCGACAAATCGTTTGGCGGCTGACTCAATTAAGAGGGTAGTAGCCAGCCAAACGGGCTTCACAAAAGGATGATAATCCTTCCGCGAAACCCTACCACCGCGCAGCTGACTTCTGTACGCCTTTTACGATACCCCGGTAGATCAGCCTGGGATTGGTATTCTAAGCCGCCCCAATACGGCCCAAAAAACTTCTTATATAAGAGACTTATATAAGGACTTCTTATAAAATATTTGATAGTAAAATCGAACTTTCTTTCCCAATATTATAATAGCAATAGCTTGCAAATAATATGAACTAGTTGCTCGTTATCTCGACCAGAAAGGCGACCTTCAACTCCGCCCGCTGAATACTGAGTAGCACAATAACAAGAGACACTGAGAGATAAACGTTGGGCGTTTTCGTATGCAAAAAGCGTTAAGTGTTAGCCGGCGCGGTTGTACGGGCCGAACATTAAACAAGAGGTTGCGAGCTGAAATAGAAATGGGTTGTTTGAGTAGGGTTCTTTCGCGAACGCAATTGTACTCGAACGTGTCTTGTTAGCGAATGCGCTATGCAAATCGCGACAACCGATGTTACTACCAAATTGCCGTCGTTAGTGACAACTACACTATTCATTCACCGTTCCTTAAATAATGTCCCTCCTTTCATAGCTACATATAAAATATGGCAGAGTTGTAAATACCGTTGAGCAATTATTCCTCAATGGGAGAAGTTGCGTGAAGGGACAATAGGCATCAAGTGTAGACATTCATTTGTGTAGAACGGTTCGGAAATTTATTCTACAACATTGTCAATGAAATTAATGCAAACCTTGCTTTTAAGTGCTGCCTACAAATGAAACTATATTAAAAGAACTTCAAGAACGAATAAATTAATAGTTGTTATCATTGTTTTCAACATTTTATTCATTATTCTCGAGCCATCTCTACAAAGTAACTAATTCCTCTACATTGTAGAGTCTTATCGTTATCGAAAATAGAAAACCCATCAGTATTTGATTCTTGCGAACGAACTTTTCACGTTTACAAAACTGAACAAGGGCCGATAAGCCGTTGCACTAACCACAGTCCCCGGTGGCTTTACGATCAAGAAGCACATCAAGAATCTCGCTCGATCAGACAGGATGAATGGTTTGTAATTTGCTTGAGCAGAGCGCGGACGGGTAAATTAAAATGCGGAACGGTAAGCCCCCTTCCAGACATTAGTGACGCGCGTCAGAGGCAGTGTTCACGAAAAACAATAAACCAGAGGAACCAGCAATCTTCGACCGGCACCGGCAGTCGCACGAACAACCCGCCGTAATTTTAAAGTGAAAGACGCCCCTAAACGCTTAGAATACAAATGATTCGGAAAATAATTTCAAGTACCACCTAAAATGTACACAGAAATAACGCAACGGTGAACGTAAATGGAGCTTCAACCATCAAAATTTGCAAGTTTTACATATTATATTACTTTACCTTTTTATTAATCTTTCATTGATGTTTAATTTTCGATAATATTTATTTATGGTAGCTAATGAGCTCATAATAAATGTCTACGACTGCTTTTGCACATGTAGTGTATTAAGCAATTATGAAGGTGCTATAATTGCCATGCTAAAATACTTCACTTCTTTAAAAAACATTGGTACAAATGAACTTGTAAGTTAATTATCACCTTATTAATTTCGGCGAAGGAAAACGTCGTGACGAAACCTGAACTACTGAGACTTGCCCATAACGTTCTCGAAGGTGGGTAGTCTACCAATCCGCACTTGACCAGCTTGGTGGAATATCACCTACACCCACCACATTGTGTGCTGAGACCCGAGCCCAATAGTGGGTCAGTTATGGGGTTGCAATTAATAATAGTCCTGAGAGAGAAGTCCTACAAAACAAAGACCCACAATAAACGGAATTTTTTAGAATGTTAATTTTCTATCTACTACATCGAATTCTATTCCAATACCGACATATAACATGCCTGTAGATACTTTTTAAATACACTATGTAAAACACTGCGAGAGCGATGTTACATTGCCCTTAAAGAACGGTCTATTGCGTCATAATCATGCCGATTTCGAGAGCGGATATTTTGAACAAGACCTGTCAGTTTTGAAACAACTACATGTTAAATCAATAATTGCTCTGTGTAGTTGTCTAATGCCCGCTGGTATGCTGGACATAAAGTTTTATTGCATCTATCGATTGTTCCTGCTATACATTAATATTGCTTGTGTAATTGCTATTGACTAGGTATTTATTGGACGCGACCGAACGTTAACAGTAATAATAGTAAATCGGAGCATTGTGCTGGGCCATAGAAGGAACCTGGAAGTGGCCAATGGGCGTACAATCTAATCGATTTTGTCCGTTGCTTATAGTATTCACAATGAAGCCAATAACAATACAAAGAATAAAACAATATTACAAACGTTTATGTAAAATTATGTATTTTCTATTATGATTCTTCATTGAAATGACAGACATCATTGGATATTACGACGTAGCACTAAACATATCTTCCGAGCAGTGGAGGATATGTTGGACTCAAAGACAAAGGTCTTCCCGATCAAAATAAATCGATAACAGAGATAATCGACATTGGCTATTCAAGACAGCAAACCAGAGCCCAGTATTAACGCTGGCGACGTCAACGCGGATAGGGGTCAACACAAACCCGCACTCTTTATGCAACGGACGTACGAGCCGAGCCTACGCTTGGCCGGCACTACGCAAACATGACCCGATGTCCACGCCGTCACACAGTACGGCACAAGTTCACGACAAAGCTAAATTAATATCATGACGTGATAGTTGGCATCACAAGCATAGTATGCTTCACTATACTATTCAATTGCAAAGCGGCAGATGGCTGTAAAATGATGATGGGTTTGGGTACTATATATTAACTACGGGCATGATTGAAATATCTGCTTTTTAATAGTAATTTTCTAGTGACCATTCACAGTAAAGGGCGTATATATATAAGCGATCTTTGCACTACTCCAGTACTTAAGCAGCTTGCTCGAAAGATATGTCATAGCTTAACTCAGCTAGTGTATTCTATTAAATGTTTCATATACCACCTACAATAGAGGCCCACCGGCAGTATTACTGCTATCTACCAAACTATACTTATCGATTAAACCAGCATATTATCCGCATAACAAAGGCAACTCAAGCGCGAGAATGGCGAACCATGCCATAAATTTAATAATTAATTTTATTATCTGAGCCTTGGCTTGCATGTCGACTTAAGCGAGATTTGCGATGCAAAGCCACCGACGCCGCCATCTGCCTTATCATTAAACGTTCACGATCCTTTGGCCACGTCCCGTAATGCGATGTAATTGTTTGCGAAGAAAAGAAATCCAACTGAAAGGGTTCGACGCGGAACGCGAAGTACCCCAGTCAAAAGCCATCGTTGTAATAGAGTTTTCTTGGTGGGTCGCCGGTCGTTTGTGAAAGCTAACTTATTTTCAAAGAAAAGTAATGAGAGTCTAACTTAGCGGAAAACGTTGGGCGAGCCGCGCGGCTGTCTGTAAGCTGCGATATAGAAAAAAAAATATTTTTTATATTTTTCGCAACAAGAGCCCACAGAGTTCTTGAGCTGGCGCTCTTACAAAAGATTTCAGCCGTCGTTGTCGCCTCGCTCCTTATTATGAGCTTAATGCGGAATAGCAACGACTTTAATAGAACTTTATACTAACGGGGTTAGGGGTTAAAGGAAAATTATGCTTGACGGCTCGTAATTAACATGTAATTAAAAAACCGCCGTACGTTTCTGTTAAACGGCTCACTTCGTAATCTAAAGTTAAGGTTACTTTGAATATGCTCCAACTACTACTAAGAACAAAACTTTGAGAAATATACGAAATAATTTTAAACAAAAATGGTCGGCACCTTTCTACATAATAAGGAAGTATTCCTAAATTACATCTTTGAGCGTTTTTCTAATAATCTTAAAGGAATTAGAGCAAAACATGGAGAGTTTTCATACTTGAGCTAGCAATGTTCTAAGGCATTGTCCGTCTAAAGGTACATACTTTCCCATTGTCTTTGATTTTACGGTCGGACCACGGTCTCGCACTGTAACATTTTTTACCCACGGTGTGTACTCATCTATGTAAATTTTTCGATTGCAAACAATCTGACGCGAATGAGAGTATTAAAAAGACTTATAAAATATAATTGTAATTATCATTGCATTCTGCACTACGGCGGACTCTTCTTATGGTGTGGTTTTGCGGACTTGTCTAAATCACGTTCATATCACAGGCTGCATAAATTCGCCTTAATTGTATGTTTCAATGGCGTTAAAATCAATATTAAATGTAGAAGTTTATTAAATTACTTTTACATAATTACATACATGAAAAACGAACATTTCATATACATTCGTCCGTAACAAGTATTTTAGTGAAATTAATATTCCGGGACGCCATCCATTCGTATACTCCGAGAATAGCACAGCGAATTAAGTGGCGCAAAGTTACTGGCATCTGAATTCAGAACCGCTGTTTGAATTGCAAAAATTTCGCGAAGAGAGTCCGTCGAAGGATGTGCATACATTGAGAGCATCTGCACAAAAAGGTACAATCTCCTCAAGATAGGATAACAAGATAACGAGCGTGGAGAGGCAGTTAAGGCTAATATAATACTAGGCAATTTTCAGTTGCTTTAGTATTCAACGGTGCTTTATGTGGCCTCTTCCCAAAGATAAATTATAACTTGCATTAAAGTTGTTAACATAAAAGTGATCCAAAATTAATCCGTGATATATTCGAACCCAAAAGCTGTGCATCTTCAAGTAACAAATCGAATAATTAAGAATAATCTCATAAGTACGGTAAAAAGCCATTTCGCAGTTCAGCCATGACGACTTGTACCTCGCATCACAATAACCACATCACAAAAACAAATACTATACACGCCGTAATTATGCGTATTAAACTAGAACGTGCCCAGTCCATAATGTGTTGTTTTAAAATCATAAAAACAAAATAATATTAAACCGCTACTCATTGCAAGCTCTGTACATTCATGGCCTATGGCATAAAAACAAGACAGCGAGCCTACGCGCGGACGTGTACCTTGTTTACTTAAACGAGACCCACATTAAGTGCCTCCGAAGTCGACCCTGCACATCTCCCGTTTATTCTAACTCCTTGTACTCGTTTGTAAATACCACAGTAATATACTCAAAGCTGTTTGATTTTTTAGTCCATCTAGCACGGGCGAATTCCCACGGTCTGTGGTTATGCTGATAAATACTGCCTGTATCGCACCGATCTTTTTCACATTGTCCGTGTTCAACTGTATTAATTTTGTGATTCTAGGGAATCTTAAATGTATTAATATTGCAATCGAAGTACAATATCATTTGTAATCTTATTCGACGAAGAATTGCGCAAAATCTACCTACATACATATGTTATCACAGATACCGTCTTAACAAGGTAAGACGATGCTGGCTCTACCTTAAAAGCACGGATCGTGGGAACCCTGCATTTCATTAGCATAGCAGTCGTACTAGAACTTCATAATTATCTCTAAGTCCTTAAACTTTTACCCAGAAGTCTTCACAGAAAAGATCATAGGGAACTCTAATCGTAATTCATTAGTAAAACAAATGAATTAGTAAAGTGGTAAAGACACTTATTTCGTTCTACTTAGTGTATTGCGAAGTGTTCACATACCAGACCTTGATATAAAATAGAGTACTGGAGTACCGTGATGGAACATGCTGTAGGGCCCCACAATATGAGTACAGAATGAGTAGTGGGAAAATAATGGATCGAAGCCATATAGTGTATGGATGGATTTATGAAGTGGACGAAAAAACACAATCTCCCGTTACGATTTGAGAGAGAACAAATCCAATACAGACCAAAAAACATACAACAAAGATAATGAGTATAGGATACAGTTTCTGTAAGACATGACATCTTTGTTCGTCTATTTGATAAGTATTGTAGTATAAAGATAATAAAAATAAAGCTAATTAGATGTACATTGTCACAAAGAGATGTAAAGTACAATAGGATACAACACAACAAAATATTTAGCAATTAAGTTTCTAGAAGCCACTAAGTGACATTATGAATAAGAGAAGTGCCTATAGGTAAATATCAAAACTGCATAGTAATAAATTAAATTTTAATAGTGGCCAAGTCACGATTCTTTACAACATCCATTACTTAGTTTTCATCAAGTTTATAAACACGTACAAATACAACTCATGTAAATTATAGAGATTCAGATCTCGACGCCGCATACAGAATTATAAGAACATCGGCAATAAATTTTACATGAGTCTGTAATGCAATTTTTTTAAATAAAACATTTTCAGTTATTATACCCACAATGCATATATTTTTTATATTTTCACAAACCATACTCAAAAATACAAAACATGAAGCGTAATATTTTAAATTGCAAATCAGAGTGTTGACATGTTTACAAAATATCCGTAATCCATTTTTCATAAAAGACTATCGTTTTCCTGTATTGCGACACAAGATCTTCTTGATCAACATCGCTAGAAAAAAATGAATAAAGCGCTAAATCCGGCGGTATAGTGACAGTATTCCAGCCAAGTTTCCAAATGTTTATCTATTGTTATCGGACCGCAGAGATCGTGTCTTTACACACGTATTCGGCCCACGGTCGCGCGTTTGATGCTGAGATCGTTGTCGTAAAATACAAGTACTATCTATACAACCGATGGTGTATTCGGTAAGTTATAAGCCATACTATCTGGTAATACAAAAATACCGTGTGCTCATCCCCACAATTTTAACTGAAAATTTAAACTCTAGGTACTTTACACGCGGAAAATCAAGTTAAATATTGATGAAATCAACCCGAAATTTATATTTAACCCATATCCACATGCCAATATAAAACGTTGCAACACAAAACGAAAATAACATTATGGGCTCGATTAATCTTGCATGCTTGAAAAAACGATACTAACAAATCGATTCTGATTTTTCTAAAGAAGTTATCAACGAGTAGCGAAGGGATAACATAATAACGCATCGGGTAATTTGAGATTAAGCGCCGATCAAAGGCTTTCTTAACAGCCCATTGAGCACTGAAGTAACGCAACGCGAGCAACTTAAACCGTTTGTCGCCCGTAATAAGCCTTTAGAGGGATATGTAAAGGAATATATCGCAGTTGTGAAGAAACAAATAGTAGCTCAATGTAACGAGATTTTAGTAACAATCGCTAAGAAAAACTTTACGTTTAATAAAAGGGTCGTAATGTGATTTAGACAATACTAGGTTCCGCCTGCCTGGTTATTGATAAAATGTAGTCTGTGTTGTTGTAGACTAGTCTATCCCTGTACCAAATATCATTTATATGCGTTCAGTAGTTTCTGTGTGAAAGAGTAACAAACATCCATCTATCCATCCTCACAAACTTTCGCATTTATAATACTCGTAGGGCGAATGATAATTGATAGAATATGATTAAACTGATTCTCATTACATTCCGTAACAAAGAAAAATTTATAAATACGTAACTGAATTTTTAAATTTACTCCCTCAGTTTATAACTTGTTCCGTTTTCGCTTTATTCTGTTCGCTGCCCACTGCCACGACAATCTGATGCGCGCGTGAGAACTTACGCGTATAGTCACGAAAAAATGCGCTATGACTCAATTTGATGCCAACCCAACTGTATCTTGTGACGGAAGACTAGTGTTTAACACAAAAATACTTTTGCAAAAGATTTCGCACATACATATATTGCAATAAATTATAATAATGGTCACTGTTATTACGACCTATGTACATGTCATATACGGGCAAATTATTAGTACCTAATGAGTAATATGATCTTATAATTAAAAACTAAAGCTTACATCATTAAAACACTTGTCACAGTCAAAAAGCCAAACAGCATTTGATTGAGACGATCATAAGCATTGTTAAGTTGTGAAAATAAACAACAATCACCAGTTAATATCGCCTGACCTCTCCGTCAAAAAAGCACTCGTCGACATTAACCACTCTAGAAATAATAGAACGGAGGGAGTGCGGTAATCAAGCGGCCTCTAATACGAAGGTGAGAACGCACTGCGTATTTATTACTTTAATGGAATATCAGCAATTAGGCCGTTGATGGCATCAGTAGCGCTGACAAGGTGCAAACGAGAGTGCTCCGACCGGATACGCCAGTATAAAAATAAAACAATGCACCGATGAATTACCATAGAGAATGAGCGGAACGGGGGGATTAAGTGAAATAAAATCAAACAAGGAGGCGGGCGCACTGACGCGACGGTTCAAACGTAAATTCAATGAAGCTCGCGGATGAGGGACAGTATAAATTCACTTGCATGTACCTATTTCATTAAATTTCACTCGAACAAATGAAAATAAATAAACAGTCATAAATGAATATGCATTGGATCCAAAATAACAATTACATTTATACAGCAAGCAGGATTGCAAACGTATATACGACATGATTTCACACCTTCGTGACCTTATCAAAGATTCGTTGGGCAAGTATCTCACACAGTGACTCACACAGACAATAGATGTATTAATGAGCTAGACAAGAATGACCTGAAGTAATAAGAAAGAACGTGTAATACAAGTTCCATACATTATACTAACATAATATTTATGTTTACCTGTTATTTCTATCTTCAGGTGCACAAGACTTATCTTGTTAACTTCGTCTCTGTAGCCTGTAGTGACACCATTTAGTATACTGGTTACATTAAGTATAATGGACCACGGACTTAAAAAAAGAACAAAATTACGTTTAAGAGTGTTACAAGTATTTGAGCAAATTGTGCTAGGTTCGTTCTCGCTGTGCCTTGACTGATACTCGCAAAACCGGTTTCTGTATTTAACCTATGGTCAAGTCTAGCCCGTAACTTGTTCGTCAGTATTTTCTGCGTTATAGCAAAAGGACTTACAGCAGGGTGTACCTAGCCAAACCATAGACATTATAAACGTAGGACTTTAATATAAAAAAATACTACAATCGATAATGCGTCAAGAACATTCACATACTTGACAGCGTTGCAGCATTCTTCCCAAAGCCATTATTCATCATGAATGAGAAACACACACTTTATAGAGCCAAATAAAACTTACTTTGCTTTAATAATGCCCACCTACAAAGGTCAGCAAATGTAGTATTTACTAATTATAATTGAGTATTCGATTCATTGAACGAAGTCGAAGAACATTAAGCATACCTACACAATAAAGACTCGACGTACAACCAAGAAAACACACATATAAAGATAAGCAGAACAAGAGTTCTAATTATCTTTAAATCTATTCAACAATCGAAAAATCAATTGCTTTAGTGAATTATCTGTTATTTATTTTCATGCACATAAGCCTAACAATATCAATAGAATAAAGCGTGAAGCGATTAAAAATTGGCAAACTAGTCACACATTGGACACGCTACTTCAGTGCATTCAATCACATCGAACTCGGCCGGTGACTCTGCGACATCAATAGACAACAATTAGTTTCAGTTACTGGACACCGCAACCACATAATTGCTTTTCAGCAAGAAATATGCAAAAACATAAAACCTCGATAATCGTTGCGCTTGCTCACGATTCAAGGAAATCTGGTTTAAAGTTTTTTTTCTGATTTGTATTAAAATTTCTACGCAACAAACTCAGTTATTGGTTTCAAAAGGATAAGGATACAAGAAAAAACTGAGATGTGAAGTGTTATTATCATTTTGTGTTTCTTACTAAAAGTAACTCAAGCATTTATGTACCATCACAATAAAAGTATTAAATAAGCAAGCGTACCTACATACATATATAACAAAGAACAGTTACAAATAGATAATATGACGGTAGATTATATTAAATATCTTTTAATTGATTATATATTAATAACCGTACCCATATTCGAAGACGGCATCTTTCATTAATTGCACTGTGAATGCTTTGTACCAAAGATGATAGACGTCAACAGACCGAATGTATCTCATTGTGCTGTCAACGCACTAACTGACAGTACCAAAATAATCCGCTATTCATTTAATATTCATACCCACAATTACCATCGAAACGCTGCCGACATGATAATACCGACATTCCTCATAACCGACACAGTACGATTAATTTAATTCGCACACATACGTGCATTATGGAGCGTTAATAATGGTTTGTTTTCTGTTAATCCGATTGCTGCTTTGAATGCGCGAGTGCCGAGCTACGATGCATATTCCTATAGTAATTAAGTAGGCGATTAAATGGATTGTCAGAGTAATAACAAGCTGCTTAGCGTTGAAGCGTAGCTGTAAGCTGTGAGCTGCTCCATCCTAGAGAGTGTTGGTTAATTGGAGGGCGGTGAAGCTTGGTACAACAAGAGGTGAGATGCGGCTGCTCGAAGCATTCAATTTACTCCAAATCAACACGCAACCGGCCTGTGAGACCGCAGTTAAAATAACTCCACAACCAACACCGCAGAACATAATTTGAATTAAGACTCAAACGACCGCACTCAGGATCGTGAATAGAAACTTAAATTGCACCTTAGTACAGATCTTATGTGGAGTTTCTTTACTTTTATATAAAAGTGATTTAAGGTACTATCAACGACTTTGAGAGCAGTACAAAGGTACCTACAGTGCGGATTAGTAGAGGTAAAATCCTCAATGCATTGCAATAACTTGCAATGAGTCCCAAATTACTTAAAAATATTAACTGCTATTTTACGAAATAAACAAGGATCAATGGCTTTACTTGGTTTCTAAATTACGTCATTTCCGCGATCCGGATATCTTACAAGATTTGATAACAGACACATACCAGGACAGGTAAAAGTGATAGAAAAGTTTGTTAAATAACATAATTTAATCAAAATACATTAATAAAATGAAATATTTATCCTATATACCTTGAATATCTATGAATACATAAAGAGACAATAGACGACATCGTTTCAGAGACAATTGGAAGCGCTGCGGCGTCAAATGAGATGTTACCCGCGAGCCAATCTGCACTTCAATTTGCGTTATATCAGGACCACGCTAACCTCTACTTCCCCCTCTACTGCAACGACCTATAACTTACAAATTTTAATTAAAATTCCTATCAGATAAGGTTTTACGAGTTATGTGTATTTAATCTATCAATTTGAAGCAGATGTCGATCATTGAATAACCTTCATCATTGGTATGTTTTAAAAACATAAAATTGAATTTCGTACGGCCATATTTCACGTCTCGTGGCACACAGCTATATCATGCACCAGAAAATATATTTAATTTCCAAATTCATAATACATTTTATTGCTCGATGATTTCAGCTTCTTAGTGATCGGCAAAGTAAACAAAAGCAGTCAAATAATCGATTGGTGGCCGCTAGTTGCATGTATTTCTTGAGCGCTTCCATGCTTTGGAGGGCAGGTAAAACTGTCGGTATTAGTTGTTGTCGTCAGGTAGCAGGAGACAACGTGATTAAATATCTCTAAGCCAAGAAATCATACATATATACTGCGGGCCACTAATAATTTCTAGTACTTAATTATACTCAGTACTTGCGTAATACAAAACGTTATACAAATTGGCTTGCGCTGGTCGTCTATAAACCGTTCGCGGGCCACACCATTCCCGCGGTCCTGAGGTTGCGCACCGTTGCTCCAGAACTTTTTGGTTATGAGAAGACACGCATAAAAGTGAGACATTGATTGTTGATGTCAACAGATGTCATACAAGGTTCATAACGACAGATATACATAACAATAATTATAATATTATATGTATAGTGATAGCTACTCGAAAACGAGAACGTTAAGGTTGTACTAACTTTACTAGTAAATTTACCACGATTTAAGTGAACATACAAAACAAAGGAATCTGTAACAGAAGGCAATAATCTCTTGGAAACTGCCTTGAAAGTGCCACTTCTACTGCAGTAACCTAATTCAGTCAGTGTTGTGTACAATTACAGACTGATGCGAAATTCCACCTCACAGCCTCAATAAACAATTTGACTTCCAAGGAAGATTGGAGTGTGTACAATATAAATATGTTCAGAAATTTACATATATTCCGAAACAAACAATACAAAAAACCCGGCCATGTGCCAGTACAAGTACTACCCTGCAATATTTACTCCGGCAGTCTTGGTAATAGGGTTTAGGTTTGACTTTTTGCGCACAGAACCCTGAATACTAATTTTTATTGCACCCTTATAGCAGAATTCGTGTATTAAAGAAACGAATCAGTTTGATATACGATACGGGAACCATTAGGTATCAACACACTTGATAACATAAAGAAACACAAAAAATACAAAAGTACGTGCAAGACAAATTGCATTACTGGAGGGGAAGTGTTGTAGTGGGGTAATATTTAATTATCCCGAGACGGAAACGTAAGGCGGGGTCGTATTGACCCCACCCGCGGTCAAAATGGCCGCCGCCGTTTCCGATTGCAGTCCTTTATAATCTTACGGAAGTCCCCACTTTACATTACTTAAATTTAAATCATTCTAATTGTACCTACGTATGTTCCTATTGTATATTTCCCTTTGAATAGTAACCACAATGTGTTGCGTTAACGAACGGAGCTCTGGATAATTTTGGGGCCAATGTAACTACTGTCAAATTTATTTTAGGCATTACATGATCGTATAAAAAAATATAACTAAAAACTTTTTAATTACAACTTGTATGGTTTTCGAATTAAATTAGTTGTAAACTAATTGGAAACAACTTTGTTTCATTTAATATTTAAGGTACATATGTAAAACTAATTTAAAAGTTTTTATGTTAATTAATTTATTATATTGAAGGAATTTTATATTAATTTTAAACAGGGTTTATGAACCGCCTCTTAATCTAAGCCTTACTATACTGAAAGCTAAAACGTAATAACTAAACATTCCCATAACGAAAATGACGTTAAGTTCACCCCTAAATACTATAATTAAGACACTTAAAAATAAACGAAATAAGAAAGAAATGGATAGTTTCACCTTAACAAAAAAATACATACAACAAAACAAACAAAGATAGCATAAACCCACACCTTGTTTAATCTGACCTTCAAGTTCAAATTGGATTAATAAGCGGTGTATAAAACGTATTTAAAATGCTGTCTCGGGCCGCATGACGTGGCCTTATTAAAACTTCAAGCGGCCTATCTCCCGGCACAACTGGTCGATCCTAAGTAAGTTGGCGTGGATAATCGCAAGCCGACGCGAATCCGCCACCGACCATCTCCACTATTAAATGCCAAGCCACGTATCATATTATAAGCCATCGCTAATAATTATCATCCAGTACTTGCACACTGTTGATTTATCGCTTTACAGGATTTTCGGATTAAACATTAATGAGTACAAATGTGTCGTATCAGTACACCGCTCATGTTCTGTTCGATACGTCAATCTGCATAATGGATGAATCGTCTGCTAATTGCTTCTTTACCTTAACATACTCGTAAGACGTCACATTTAATTGGTAATTGGAAAATTGGCTACTCATGCTAGTAATTTGTTGATATAGTGGACTATGACTGCCTAATATAGTCAATAACAAACCTATTTCATTTCACGTGTCATGAAACACGAGACACCTACATTGGTACCACCACCTACCAGTAATTTAACATCTCTAAATTGACAAATAGTAACAATGTTATTTGTGACTTTTATCAGGGCATGTAATACATATGTATTGAACATAAACGATACACTAATGGTTTTGTAAGGTGATCAATGTAAGCGTATAGCAAATATTTAGATTTATAGTAATTCAGTATTCGAAGAAAATAAATAAAACATACAAAACTGATGCGTTGAAGTCTTTTAAACGCACTTCATTTCAATGTACATATTTGAATTTAGAATGAATGCTACTGTAGAATTTATCGACCAGTTCTTTCACTCGCAAAATAATATGGTGAACGTTAAAAAAATACATACATTTAAAACCCTTGAGAACGCTTCGCATCAATCTTAATTAATTCAAGCGTGTGGACGCGGGGCAAATAAATTGATATATTAAAAGAGTGCATGAGATATTTAATTATAGTTGATTCCGATCAATGCGGTACGCAGTTGCGTGACATGGACAAAGAGGATAATCTTAAAAGAGCTGACTTTAGTGTACTAGCAAAATGAAAAGTGTCAATTTAATTTGGTCACATTATAAAAAGTTTAATAGCCCTATAAAAGTCTGACTGCAGCACTCAAAGTCGTCAAAAGAAATTTAAATCGCACCTTAGTACATAACATAAACACAAAAGGATAATAATAGGGAGTAGGAGGAATAGAATATGTAGATAGAACAGAATACGATAAATATAAGTTTGTGATTTATGTAATAATTAATGCAATTTAATTCTTGGGTGCAAATCTTAATACCAATGGTCCCATTCATTAACAAGTTGGTACAATTCAATTGTTTACAAAATAAATACACAAGATGCACAACTACATACATTCGTAATTGATATTATACTATATTTATAAAAATCTGATTTCACATGTCAAAATACGAAATCAATAAACCAACAATTATTTGTTTAATAATATACAAATTAAATATTAACAGCATGGAGAACATTTGAGAGTATGACAGTACGGGCACATACACATATAGCATTATGCGCGAGCGCCGCGACCCGAGCGCGGCCGATTAAACGCTCGGACGGATCGTGTAATGAAGCGAGATAAATCGATGCCGTCACACGCACTCGCTCCCGTGACCTTAGCTGCACTCTTTGTCATTCCAAATTTCAAATTCGCTTAGCTCCGAGCACTTCATGCGTATACAAAAATTGATACACAGTTCAAAAGTTAAAAGTCCTGAAATCATATTTAAATCACTTACATATGTTTCGATGTCAATGTAATTACTAAATATCGGCAGTAAAAAATACACCAATGACACTATGTATGTTATTATAAAACTATCAATGTCATATGACAAAGAAGAACATATCCACGTAAGTATATATCTATATTTATTTATTTAGACACACCAACAGCATAACATATACAACATTCACAACAAATCTTAAACATCTAAGTCTTTAACACTAATACGTATGCCACTTACAGGCGTGTACAGCTTGCACCAAATTTATGTAACATTTATATGTTTATAAACTAAACCGATTGTGGTTCTAATTAATAATATCATTATACCATATTTAAAGAATAGGCAAAAGAAAAAAAAAGAAGCTCACCGAGTTTAAGAGAGAAAATATCTTTAGGTTCGTCAGTGAGCCATGTATTAAATGTGCTACACATGCGAGGTATCGGTGAACTTTTACCAAACACAGTGGTACGGAAGGGTGGTTGAAACATCGAAATAGGGTGCCGCGGAATCCCATATGGTATCTAAAAATTAAAAAGTTTTAGAAGCTCACGGCATAATAAATAAGATTGTTGAAAGTTTTATACATGAATATAAGGTCCAATAATGTTCTGCGCTTACTTAAGGAAGATATGTAAAAATGCTTTAGCTTTTCATGGTATGATATTTTTTTCTCGCTGATTTTTTCAAAATATGATAAGTACCATAAAAATCGTTTTTGGATCCTTTCTTTACTTAGTGTATGGATAGCGTAATGCGGCCTCCATTCAATAGGACAATATTCTAATAGACTGCGAACTAAGGCGTTATACAGAGTAATACGTGTCTGTGATCGCTTAAATATTTTGCTATTTCTGATGATAAAACTTAACAATTTAGATGAACGCTTAACAATATTATCTATATGATGCACAAACGTTAATTTCCTGTCCAAAGTCCCTGATTTTATTTACTTCTTGATGTGCCTTGCCGTCGATACAATATTCGGACCTAATTGAGTGTAGTTTGTGTGTAAATTTTATAAAGAAGCATTTATCTACATTTAGTTACATACGACACCAATTAAATCTAAATCCTGCTGCATCATGAGAACATCAGCTTCACATTTTATAGTTCGGGTAATTTTCAATTCATCGGCGAACAAATAAGGAGTTGATGAAATAAAGCTATGGGGCAAATCATTAACAACGATATTAATACAAACAGGCCCCAAATGGGAGCCTTGTCGGATTCCCGATGTTATATTATAGAGCTTCGACTTATAGCCCTTTACAATTACGAAGAAAAGCCTATCAGTCAGATAAGAGCGAATCCAATTGTTAAAGTTCCCTGTAAACCCGTATACACCTAGTTTGTCAATAAGAGGTATCGTCAGAGCAATATTACAAACGTCGTGATGTTTATGATATCATGATTATGATATCATGTGTCATTTCTATTCAATAAAGGCTACCTTACACATATATACGTCCCCATGATTCGATAAATTCGCCGTCGTTTCGCGAATTGTTAGTAAGACATGAATGCACGGCTTTCAATGTCAAACATTACCGTACTTGACGTAGAACCTTTCAAACAAAAAGCTGATATAATTGAGGCGGGGGAGCATAAGGATATAGTATTTATTCGAGTACATTGAGTACCCGTATGGCGCAATGGTTAACAAGTTAGACCTCTGTTCTGGGTTCAATGCCCAAAGTGGCAAAAAAATTTGCAGTTAATTTTAATTTCTGTTCTCGTTCTATCTTAGTCTGGGTACGTCAAACCCGAAACCGGGCTGAAACCGAAACCAAATCAAAAGCTGAAATTTAGGTTCTGGGAATGATTTCCACCTTCATTTTTATATCTCGGAAGTATAGGGTATACTAAGAAGATTAGTATGAAAAATTAACTAAATACATAGCTGGAAAAATGTAAGGTAAAAGATGACGCAGCCGGCGATCTACCGCTAACACATGTAACTTAATTGTTTCTTACGAGTAGATTAAATTGTGATCGTTACTCGTTACGTTACGTCGACTCCTATTGACATTAGCATTCAATACAATACAGATCATTGCTTAAATACTCGCATTTATTATAACTTTCTTAAACTATTATTAAAACTGTCCGGATATTAATCAGGCATTATACAAATTTTCTGGATACTAAAATCGTAAAAGTATAAAATACTTTGCTCAAACTACAATCAACGAAACGAATTACGAATGTGTAGGTACATTGTCGTTTGCCTTGTCACATCATAGTTTATTAGTACTCTGTGCAACTTTATTTTATTTTGATATAAAATAAAAAGCTCGACGTGATTATAACATGATAACGTGTAAGGTAATAATAATAATAACAAAGTAGTGACAAAGCATGCGGAATTAATAACTATTTAATTAAGTAATTTGTGTGGTTTGTTTCGAGGTTTGTTTACATAATCCATGGGCGCTAATCGACGACGTTGCCACTCTGATTAAGAAAAAAAAATTATGAATGAAATCTTCACATAGATTGTTTTAGTTTTGAATATGTTTTTTATTATTTAGTTTGATTGAAAGTTTTTTTTTCTCTTTAGCATTAAGATAATTTTTTTGTTAATTTCACATACCTGGTCACGAGTCCTACCAGTGTATCAATTTAACGTCGGCTCAAACGAATCACGTATATATATAACAATAATGAGATATTAAACTAAAATGGATACAATTTTACTGTGGGATAACAGTGATTTATTAAAATTAAATTATGTACAATGGAACAATTTGTCTTGGACTGGGGCCCCTATTCAATTAATTTGCCACGGTCCTCAGATGGTATAGTTACGTCATTGACCTTTTGCTTAGTAAAATAATCTGCTATTGATCCTCCTTTTGCGTAATGTTGGTTAGACCATCGCCTCGGTGGAGGTCCTCACGGATGTAAACGTGAATTATTTCTGTGATGTCCGTATCCACAACGAAGCCAAGACGCAGAGCACGTTCATTGTCAAATCTACTCGGCAAGCTGCCGACAATCCTAGAAATGAAGTCATCCCTCTCGTACGTAACAAGGGCCGCAACACGCTCGCCGGCCACCTGCCGTAGTGCCTCTACCATGTCTCCCACGGTGACGGCTATCCCCGGTAAGTTGACGATGCGCCATGGGCCGAACGCCTCACCCGGTATAGTCGCAGCATGCAGGATGTTGTGCACCGCGACGGTCGGGCTCGACAACCACAGCTCCTGGTCCGGTGTGACTGGACACACTACTCGCTCGCCGTTCAGCGGCTCGCGCACCACACCGCTCGCAAAGGACGTGACGGCGCGATTAGCGACGCCCGCCCGCACTGTCACCGTCGGCAATCGCACCACCCGGCCGTCCACAAATCCTCGTCTCGCGTAATCGTTTACGAGGAGTTCACTCATGGCTTTGGCCATTCCATACGAATTCTGCGGCATCACCGCCGTCGAGTCTCCGATTACGAGGGGCAAGTCACCTCCGAACACACCGACCGTGCTCGTAAAGATGAAACAAAGTCGGGGGGCGAGCCGGCGAGCCGCCTCGAGGAGCGCCCTGGTCAGATCAAAGTTAATTTGCAGGCCGGTATCGAAGTCCTCCTCGGCATGGCCGCTAACGATGGCCGCCAGATGGAGCAGGAGGTCGGTGTGGGGGAGTGGCAGTCGCTGCACGGTACCGGGGGCGGCCAGATCTAGCCGCAGAGTCTCGACGCGCGGGTCGCGTCTGACGCGGGGGCTGGCTGCGTCCACCAGAAGCAGGTGCTTCACCGGCAATGGAGAACTCTTTGCCAGTAGAGCGTCCACTATACGCTCTCCTAAAAATCCCGCTGCTCCAGTTACGATTATATTCATTATGTTACGTACCGAATATTTAATTACTTTAGTTAGGTTTACTTGTTGCGACACGAGTATTACAATATTCACCCGTCGTAATAATGTTAGGTGAATTTAAAAGCGTTGGAAATGTTACATAACATTATGAGTTTCACACATTACGATAAAAAATTGTTTATATTATGTATAGAAATATGAGATAATAATTCGCTATTTACTTAGTAGCTTGATATCGGTCTATGTAAGTAGGTATTATACAAATATTATAAACAGTTAAGTACCACGACAAGTGACTGATATGTGTACCTAGAGTAGGTACTGTATCTTAAAACTCACGTTATGGAAGAAAATGTAACCATGTAACCACGGGCGTAGCCAGCTGCCGACCCAGGCCAGGGCAACACATACAGGGGGGTAAGGTGAAGGCAAAATATATTTTTTCTCGATTGCACTTTTTCGGGTACTACAGATACATCATCTAGATTCCGCTGCCGTCCCCACTTCCTATATCCTGAATGTAACAGAACTAAGAATACATTACTATGTTTTACAGCTTCCTTGTGGAGGAAACCATACCGTTGTAACAGCATTTATTTCTTAGAAAAATGTACCTATGATTCCGCGAACGGCTTTGCCCATTTGAGTCTTGATAAAAAGTATCTCATTATGTGTGTTATTCTACGCATTTTTTTCGTCTCTTTCAAACGGTCTTACGTATAAAGGTAGTCTATATTCTTTCTCAAATTCTAGCCTATCAAAATCGGTTTAGTGGTTAAGGCGGAGAGTGTAATAGATATTCAGATTGAAAGAATTACTTTCGCATTTATACCTTATATTAGTAGGGATAAGGGTTTAAAATAAAATTTTACCCAGTTTTGTAGTGTCCTTAGAATTTTATCAAAAGCAGCCGTCAGCAATGCTCTCTGCACGTTGGGGTGCGTTAGTCACGATCGACTGAGGAATGGCTTTGTAGGTGTTGACTAGTATCATTCCGTCTTCAACTTGATGAGTTTTGTAAACATCAGTTCCAGTTGATCCGTGTTGATTCTATGTTGAATGTTGACTAACAATTTTTTTTGCTTAGCTAAGTTGGCGCTTGACTACGATCCCATCTCATGGTAAGTGGCGATGAGGTCTTCGATGGTAGAGCGCACTAATTTAGTACCCAAGTAGTAACACCCAAGATATACTTATGCACCTATGCATGTATAAGGTTACTCTCTCTGTGCTTGTATAATAACTTCCTTTTATGATTTTAAACTTTCATTATCGGGGACAGTAAACATTTTTAAAACTTCAGCTGTCAAGAGTTTCTCCCCGCCAGCGCAGTCTTGCCGTCGTGACTCGTGACCATAACCCATGCAACAGGGTCGAAATATCGGTATAAATAACAATAATCGTGAGTAACCCATTAAAAACTTCCTTTTAGTGATGAATCTGAACAAATTAGATTATACTATTAGGCAACCTTTACAATAAAATTGCAGTCAGATTATGTTGTTGTTCGAAACGAAATGGTATGAATAGGATAAGAACAGGGTTGTTTTCCTTCGTGGTTGTTTTCCAAATTGTAATTGGGGATGTCGTTGATATTAATATTAAGCATGTAGTACGTATGCTTGATATTAAGCATGTAGTACGTATGCTTGGGAGACCGTATTAGATTGTTATTGAATCTCTACGAAAGTTCTCAAACATAATCTGTTGTTGGTTTCGGTTTGTATACTGTAGGTAATGATACTTAAACATCGACCAATGGGCGATGTACGTGTTGAACTCATCGAGAAGAATTTGTCAGTTGCTACAATTAGTAGTCTATTCAATAATAGAGATTCTGTAGCGGCTTTGAGGTTCAGGTCTGGATACATTCTATCTATGCAACAAATATTTAAGATTCGGAAAACTACTTTTCCAAACTGTCCGACGTGCAATCTAATAGAAAACATTTACTGATCAGGGACTGATTAGACTTTGATTTTACGGAAATCGGCGTATCAATTTTATCATTTAAAAAAGCAGACTTTAAATGCCTCCGACAAGTAATACAATGAAACTATAATTGTCAACGTAGTCGCAGCCAATTAAATACGCATTATTAAAGATAACTCAAACACTACCCGTCAGATGGCCCTCAAAATTGCATGGCAGTATGCGGCAAACACTAGCTTTTGAATGAAAAGAATCATCTAAATCGGTGAACCCAATATAAAGTTATTAACGAACATTTAGTAAAACAAAAAAAACGAATAACGCAAAAACCACCGTCAGACCGTCAGAACCTACGGGACAAATATTATCTTTGAAATAAAAAAAAATCAAAACCGATTCACCCCGTCAAAATTTATACGATAAAATAGAAAAGCATAAATATTAAAAGTTACAATAACTCCCTACTCGTCAGTAGTCGCTTTAATAAATGGAACGCAATGCAAGCATCTGCTTTCGATCAAACAAAAATCAAAATCTGTGCACTCAGTAAAAAGTTCTGAAGTAACATATATAAAAAAAATACACATGAATTGAGTACCTCCTCCTTTACGCAAAATGTCTAGGATAATTTATAAGGTAAGGAACAATTCATGATTGTCTTGATTCGAATTGTTTGTTTTATCAGGGCCACATAATTTCAGTAATAGAGACAGACAAACACCCTGGAATGATCTAAAGCCGAGTCTAAGTGACAACAAATTTCCTTTTCAAAGTTAAAGCCAACTTAGCATCCTCAGTAAGGTGTAAGTCCTGATACCGTTCTGGTTATCTAATGGCACAAAAAATTATGAGTTTTTCTAGTATTTTGGCTTGTATACCCCTATATATACTAGGCTGAAACTTACAACTGATCTATAGTCGTCTTCGTTGTAACTGTCCCAGTTCCTCAATCTTAAAGACGGGGGTAACAATATCTAAAATAAAGATTAGAATCGACCAGTTTCAATACACAAGGTGTATACATATGTCACAGTCATCTAGTTCAATTAACAGCCTATTTACTCATCGGCGCCGTTAAGTTTGTGGCCTGAATGATATTAGTAATTTTCCAATAACATATTTGTCTTAGAAATATTGCACAAAAATATTTTTTTGGCTTAATATGGATACAATATAAGGCAATAACTTAAATTTTGCACAATATAATCTTATCTCAGAAACTAAAAGAAACAATCCAATTAATGGGGATGAAATCAAAAATAACTAATTGTCCTACATCTACTCTTACTCTATCTATATTCTAGCTGGTACCCTTTTCACTTCCTTATTGTATCAGAGTTGTGGGTACACACCTACAAAGAATGTTTGATAATAGTTGCAGGATTGGCAATCCATATGGAGTTTTTTCCTGCCATTTGCACTTGTATGCAAATAGGTAAATATTTTAACAAAAACGTTTTTGTTATGTTGTATTACAATATTATGAATTAGTTCCAGAAATAAAATACAACAATTTAGAAATTGAATAAGTTTTCTTCTATAGCTTTTTCAGACTCCCACACTGCAGGAGAATCTGCATGAAGATGAACATGTTTGAGTTTTTTTGGAGGACCATTGTGTTCTTGACTGACCTTTCGTTTTCTGTTTTTATTAAAAGTTTCATGTTCTGGTTTAATATACACACAATCTTGTTCTGTTTTTATGTCTGTAGATTTATGTTTACCCTTTTTATGTTCTTGCCTTTTACGTTTTTTAGATGAAATTTCACTATGTCGGCCTTTAGCTGCCTGCAATTTTTCCATGACAGCTGTAGAAATTTTAATAGCCTTTTTATAATGCGCCCCAAATAGCGGATGACGACATTTTGTTTCTGGTAAAGGAGTAAAATTTCTCTGGTTGTCTACCATAATATTATTGTTAGGTATGTGAACTTTTGGAATCCGTTTGTGATATTCTATATATTCTTTGATGGGTATATTTGTAATAAATGTTTGTGATGGCTCATGTGTCAAAAGGGTGATGGTAATTACATCTTCATTCAAAACTCCTTCATAAGTCTGTCCATCTGTTTTAATCTTACATTTGCCTTCAGAGGACACTGTTGTGTTTCTTAACTTTTCAATATTAATTTCATGTGGCCATGATAGTGCCCAGATTTCATCATCTTCTGTTATTAAGCTATCCTTTGATGTGTCCGATACACACAGCTTAAATTGGGGGTTTAATTTCATATACATGTCAATTTTTGCTGATATCCTGCCAATATGATAATCATGTTGGCTTGAATTATCATCTTCTTCAAATCTTATTCTATCGGAAATTTTACTAGGCAGTACATTACTCTTTTTTATTAACGGTTCTGTTTGATTTACTTGGTTTTCTCTTAAAGGAATTGTACTGGTATTTAAAATTGTTGAACTAATTATATCATTACCTGTAAAATCACAGGATTCTCGAGACAAGTCATTATAATTTACATTGTCTCTGTCTTTTTCTAAAGTCATTCCAGACTTTTCTTTTATATTTACTGATTTTTTATCATTGTTAGTATACTGATGTGTTACCTCTACTTTTTTATGCTTATCTTTTCTTGGTTTCTCTACCACAGTTTCTTCAGCAAAGAATTTTTCTTCAATAATTGAGTACTCAGTTGCATCACAAGGCATTGTTGACTCTTCGAGCGGTGTTGAATCATCCTGAACTGTGGACTCATCAATTGTCAATACTGACTTGGCTTCACTTATAATATCCATATCAGAACTTACAGTACATGTTTTATGTTTTTTCTTCTTTTTCGATTTTACAACCTCAGGTACCACAAGAGATGCTTGCTCTTCCTTCACTTTCATACCTACATAAGTATCTATATTTGTTTCGATAGAGACAGATTGAGGTGCAGTATCAATATTAGAGTTACATCTTTTCTTTTTCTTTTTTTTCTTATTCTGAACCATGGATATTTCTTCCTCCTTTACTCTGAGATTGAGATACTTTTCATCGTATACAGTAGAATTTTGGATGTTAAAGTCATTTTTTATCTTTTTTTTCTTTCTATTGTCTATATCACTTTCTGGTTCCAGTTTTATTCGCTTATTTTCAGGTTGTGAATAATCACTACTTTCTTGTGTAGTTTCAGAGCACTTTCTTTTCTTAGGTGTTAACTTTATTTCCTTTGATTTGTTTTCATTTTCAGCATTTTTATTGTGCAACTTTTTTTTTATATTTATGCTAGAATCTGGCTCATCTTTGTATTTCATTTCCATAAAGTTTTCACTTCTGCAAGTAAATACATTATTATTATTATGAATATTATACTCATAATAATGAACAAACAATGCCATTGCAAACTATTTTTGCCATTTTGGGGATGGTGAGAATAACATTCCAACCATTCCCACCCACTTTGGAAGCAACAGAAATCATTGGCTAATGTTATCTAATATGTTTTTTTACATTACATAAATTCATATTTGGCCGCCAACCTGCATGATGGTAAGCGATGCAGTCCTGGATGGTAAAGCACACTAATTTAGCAAAAGACTTTCTGTACACTTTTTAGACCTTAACATAATCTCAATTTTCCCTTAAAGTAAATTTTATTTAGCTTACAAGGGCACCATTGCAAGGGTCCTTCAATGTTTATATTAGAGCCAGTACATTTTTCATGCCCAGAGACATTTTGACCTTAGGTACTTCTTATATGTAAGGTTGAAACTGATCATTTACCAACATGTGGCTCATTTGTTCTATTCTCAACTCTTTACATTCCATAACTATCCCTCTGCTTGGCGCAGGTCTCATCCCACAGTTTAAGGACTAATCTAAATGTTAAACCCCGTGCAGGTTGGTAAACAACACACACCTTCAAGAACTTTATGAGAAGGGCAGGTGTCCTCACAATGTTTTCCTTCATCAAAAAGGGTGACGATTAAATTCTAGTACGCAAATCACTTAGAAAATTGAGGTATGCGCGGGACTTTGCATCCAGAACCAGGACCTACCATTCGAGAGAGCAATGTTCGGTTAAAGTAAAATATACTACTCTATATTTGTGTATGAACAAATATGGGTAATGCGCTTTTATGACAGCCCGTTATGTTTTAAACGGCAGCTGGCGGACTGCAAGTAAACCTTGGGTCCTGCTAACATAAGTTTGCTATTTAGTATGATTTTACAATTAGATTACTTACATATTATTTGTACTATCGTAGGAATTATTAGACACATCAGTCCAAAGAAAACTATCGTTAGAAGATGACTCCATGCAGTCTGATTTTTTAAAATATCAATATAACGTTAAATTACTTAGTTTATACCACAACATGAGGTGAGGATTGGCTTTATTACTGTTAGGCTCCTGACTTTACTTGGAAACTACGCGAAGGCAAGCTGAACAATAAGCATGCAATAAATAACCTCCAATAACCGAACAAAAATGACATAAAAATCTGTCAATGTCTTTTTACATTTAAAACTTATCGGCATTGGGTTTTTGCCATACAGCCAAGTCTTAAGTATAATCTGTTTGTGTCAAGTCAACAGAATGTTTTTTTAAATTAAAATCTCACAACATTGGGCTTTGGTCATACAGCCAAGTCTTCAGTATAAAAAGTAGGTAGGTATTGGAATTTTTACCCATAAACGTAGGTATTTACGTCTATATTTTAATCTCTGTTCCGAAGTACACTTTGCGTTCTATTCAAGTCCTTTTCCGTGGGACTATTTAGACGCCACTAATCTGATATCAGCCCCCTAGACTAATAACTTTTTTGTTATCATTCACGCCAAATGCTAATTCAAAAATGTGTGGGAATGACATTTCTCATTGAAAAACAAACCCAATATATTTAGCAGTAAATGTCATTCTCGAACAATTTTGAATTAGCGTTTGGCGTGATACCTATAACAAAAAAAAAACATTTGTACCTAGGCAGTCTTCTTTTAAGAAGGTATCGTATCAAAATAATGCTAATTCATGTTAGCGACCTATATACCTTTTCATAGATAACCAAAAAATAACTTTAATAAATCTAACATATATGTTGACCATAAATTATTTTCTGTGATCCCGAAAGGGCTTATTAATTAAAGTATAAATATTGCAGTTTTCCGAATAATGAAGAAATACAAAGAAAATTTGACGAATAACGACAATGAGGTGAGGGAGGAAATGTGGATGGTAAGCCGCACTAATGCAGCAAAAGCCAATTCTTATTTGCGGGTAACTTATTCCAGTTCTTTGCGGTACGCAAAGCGAGACGTTCGTTCTACGACGAAGGATGCCCGCCATGCGATGGCTTGTTCGATGATAAAAAGGAAATGGGGGAAATAATTGTTGAATTTCTGCGCAAATTCTCAAAAATGTATCCTGTAGAATACCGAGAGGCTGGCGATTCGACGCCTATACTCGAGGTCTTGAAGATTGATCTTAACCAATTTCGGGTCGCCAATTGGCTTCTTAATCCGCAGTACCTGCCCATATATGGGAGCAGTACTCCACACAAAATCGAACCTGCGCTTTGTATAAGATAAGAAGTTGTTGCGGTGTGAAGTACTGCCGCACTATAGCTAGAATGTCTAGCTTTCTATCTGTTGCTTTGGCTTTGGATTCAGTGAACCGCACAAAGTTGAGGTCCGAGGATATCTCTGTACCTAGGAAGTGAAAGCGATCGGTGTTTTTCAAGGATACGCTCTGGAAAGTAGGAGCCAAGGTGAACGGACTCCTTTTGGCGGTGAATAGTCACGTCTGCGTTTTAGTGGCGTTAAATCTCACAAGATTGGCATCGTCCCAGCCGAACATTACTCTAAGTTCCAGATTAGTACGCTCCTCCATGGCCGCGATTTTGGATTGTTTTTCATGCCTACTGGCGCGTGCATTTGGTAGGTATCATTCTTCCATTCTGTTGTCATCTGCATACCCATTGATACCGGGCCTAAGAAGATCGTTGAAATCCAGCAAGAACAGAGTGGCGGAGAAAATGGACCCCTGAGGAACTCCGGCGTTATTTGCCATCGATTCCGATGTGTAGCCATCACCGACGACTCGGAGAAATCATCCACTCAGAAAGTTTTTTATCTAACCAATAAGGTCAGGGGAAATATCATAAGTTGGAAGCTTGCTTAAGAGGCTCACGTGCCAGACCCTGTCAAAGGCCTTGGAGACGTCAAGACGGCAAGTGCTTCTCTGTTTTTCCCAAGGGCGGTGCCCCACATATATGAGTGACATACGCTAGAAGGTCCCCAGATGTATTTTATTCAAAATCCTTTCTTAAAATTTTTAACATGTATTTTATTCCGGGAAACAGGTTACTTTCTGCGTGCTAATATGTTAAAGTTCAGACAGAACATTGTAATTGAAACCACATTCCTGAAATGCGTGAAACTTAATATGTAGCATATATGGCGGGAATAGTTCTGGGATAATTTTTGTCCCGAGGTTTTGCTCCCGTAAAATAATTGATCAAAGGCCTATCCAAATATACTGATCAACTTTGTAGCTTATATAACGGGGTCAAAGCTAAAACACTATTTATCCAGGGAAACAGTATTGTTTCCTCGTGATATAGAACCCCAAATCCCTTGACCTGGATAGACTGACTTAAGACTTCTTTTTACATATCAAGGCTGAAACTCTCAGGTAAGTCGTCAGCTATAATTAGGTCGGTGTAATTAAGTAGTCATGTTTGAGTATATCATACCAATCAATTACAACACCATTTAGTTTGTGTCGTAGGGTTATTTTTACTTTTATAAAATTACTATAAATATAGGTAGATTTATTAAAATTTGTCTCACATAATATTAAATATCATATTGTCACCCTATTAGAAAGGGACACACAACATCGTTGCTGTATTTCTCACTCGGCTCGTTTTTTCGATGCGAGTACAGTATATTGATTGGGTGCCATTAAACATTGTCATATATTTGAATACTGTATAAAAATATTCTGTGGTTTTGCTTCTGGCATTGACGTTTGCTAGCATATGACATTTTGTGTGATGTGATTATTTCTTTCTTTTTGAAATTAGTGTCGAACATGGTGAGTTTAGGTTGTTAATATCTTTTTAATCCTGAGGAATCTCTTTAGTTTTCGATTAAAATAAAACATAATTTAATATGGATATTGTACATACTTTCAATATCTCAGAATTATTAATATTTTTTAAACTCTCCTCCAATTAAAAGAATGTTAACGTTGTGAACGTACTATAACCATCTATTTAAGTTTATTTTAAATATTACTAATAGTTTTTATAGTACAGAACATTGTATTGTAATAGATAAGCAGTATCATCCCAGAAACTAATGTGAACACGTTATTTACTATGTGAGTGTTTGTGTGTGGTAGGCTCGCGGACCGAAGAAGCATCTGAAGCGCCTGAACGCCCCGAAAGCATGGATGTTGGACAAGCTGGGCGGAGTATATGCTCCACGGCCGTCCACGGGGCCGCACAAGTTACGCGAGTGTCTGCCGCTCGTTATCTTCCTGCGTAACCGGCTCAAGTATGCGCTTACCGGTAACGAGGTGCTCAAGATCGTTAAACAGCGACTAATAAAGGTGGATGGCAAGGTGCGGACCGACCCCACGTACCCCGCTGGCTTTATGGGTGAGTCGTTTGACATCAATCGGCTGCTGCAATGTTAATGTTGTTGATATATTTTGCAGGTTAGATTTGCCGTTCATTTCACTATGTTTTTGTTAAATAAGTCCCACTTTATTAATGTCACTATGTCTGGATGAAATATGAGAGAAAGTATAACTTGGTGGGTGTGCAGTAGAACCCAAAACAATGATTTTTAGACTTGGTTTTGTTTGTTTTTACTTTATGCATCCTAATCTCAGAAACTCAGCGTGTGTTATGAAAATATATTTGAATTTAAATAATCCTGTCTCTAGCCAGTAGGGCTTAGCTTATGGTACCTGGAGTTTATACATTAAGGGGCATGTTGTTTGTAGTATTAGCTGACTATCTTGGTATCACTGATATGGTGCGGAAATGCACTGTTTTCGAGATATTTTAAATCTTTGACCTTGTCATAGTACTAAGGTTAGCCACTGAAGCACTAAAATTGTCAAATTAGCTCATTACTGACAAATCAGGCTTGATTATGTCAGTTGCATAGATAAAAAAACGTATATAATTAATGGTATTATGGCTGGTAGTTAATAAAACATCAGGTAATTAATGGTAGAACTCTCTTCAGAAACAGCTCAGCTGATTTTTATGCATTTTTATTGCAAGTCATAAAGCATACAATACAATACAATATACTTTATTGTGCACACTAGGGTTAAAATACAAGTAAGATAATAAAAATACAAATCACAATAGGCGGTCTTATCGCTTTAATAGCGATTTCTTCCAGACTACCGTTGGGTGA
>DWJZ01000294.1:0-35719 GCA_018249125.1 Asbolis capucinus
GAGGGGGCGGGGCCGTGGGCGGGGCGGGGGCGGGGCCCGGGAAAAAACCTCGGAAAAAAGCGGCGAGCGCGCGGCAGTGGGTCTCGGACGCGCGCGGTGGGCGGACGTCGACCGAGTGCGGAGACACGGCGCGCCCCGGAACGCGCGGCCGCGGCCGCAGCATGCCCGCGCTGGCCCTGCGCGACCAGCCGCTCGACTGCTCCATGCGCCTGCGCGACACGCCGGCCTGGCCGCCGCGCGCCCACACCCACGGTCAGTCCCAGCGTGCCCCACGGTGTTCCACCTCCATGTGCCTTAGTGATTCATGTCGCGCTCCATGTGTCCAGTGATCGTTTCGGTACCTTGCATGCATGCACAGCATTTTTTGTTGACGTTGACTCGGGCAAGTAAGTAAATAATATTTTTTTTACGGTCGCTCCCGCTTCGTCGAAGTTTTCCTCGTGACTTAGGTGTTCACCTGCGACGATGTCGTCGAGAAGGTTGCTGTCGAACCTCACTAGCAGCGACAGCGCTGCTGATATCTTTTGACACGCCCCGTCGTCGTCGGACTGTCGACTGCCGGGCTCGCATGTAAACAAAGACAAGTGCACGCCTGTCGCAGCTCGATCATGGTTCCGATTCAATTGCAACTACGAAGAAAGGTTCCTTTTATGTTAGAATTAAAAGCGCTTTCCCTCGGAGCACCGTCCCCTCGCTGGCTCAGCCTGGCGGACGGCGGTCCCATTGTCGTCTTCGATCTGATAACGATCTCGTCCACTGCCGCTCGTGCCCACTGTTACTTAGATGATTAGCTATTTCATTCCCTCTGCATATACTTCTGATTGATAAAATCTAATGCTTTTTAAGTTCGGTACATTTTAAACCTCCCCCGTGATTGACGAAAACAGTTCAACTAAATAAAAGCTTTGAGAAGTTGTTTACATCATTTAAAGTTCTTCGGCTTTTATTCTCTGTGATATTTCTGTGTGCACACTCGGAGCAATGTTTAAAACTTTAATATACGTACACATTGAGAGTATATTTCACAGCACATCATCATAATATCTGCTAGATTGTTTCTTACTATTTCGCCGTTCTAAGTTTAGGCAAACAATAACGTCGAATATTTGTGATGTTCATCGTATTTGAGATCATTTTAAATTAATTCCACGTCGCGTAACCTAGCACCATGTGTACGTTATTAATGTTAGTGAGATCTACTCTGGTGTCATTATTGTTAGGTAGTGTTGTGACACGAGACGAGTGTTATTCTGGGGAGCACGGACCGGGTGATGGGAGCGCGCTGAACTTTGGCCGGTGGCCAGTGGTGGCACGCAACACCACCTGCCACCACCGACCACCGACCACCAACAGTAAATTACCTGTTGTTACGCATTGATATACATACGTGGGGAATTATTTTTAATTTAATTCAAGATGTTGTTGTGCATAAAGATTCAATAAGGAGGATAATTCTGTGAAACCTGATGTCCAGCTAATTACTTGTAAATGATGTCAGCAGTCTCCGGCACTGATAAGTGTAAAAAAGTCCTAATTAAATGATGTTTTTGAGTGGTGATATAATAAGGCGCGGCTAATATAAGTGGGCGTAGCGCCCGCCGCCGGCGCACGGTGCCGCAATGGCCGCCGGCGGATTATCGCGCTTCCACCGCTTTTAATTTATACCCGTTCATGCTGTAAAAAGGATTACTCGCTTACTTTTTCGCATTATAATAGAAATTTCTTTACTTTCTTTCGCACGTATTGTGTGCCTTATTGCCGTCGAGCCCGGCGCACTCCCCGCACTCCCCGCACTCCCCTCCGCGATCTCACAGTAATTACAGGCTGCTCCAATGTGCCAAGTATTTTGAATAATTAGTACCTGATTTCATTATCATATTTGTAGCGGCTCATTAAAATACCAGCCTCGATTTAAATAACATCGCTATTTGGAATTGATGGCGGTAGCGGCGTCGGGCGGCCTGCGTCTCACACCAACTCCCTCGCCTCACTATCTCAGCTCATCTAACACAAAATATGTCTATGTATTGACCTAATTAATTCACTATAAAGTTCTCATAAATTGAATGCTGAGGCATTATAACATGTACAATTAAACTAATTACATGGTTCACCTATCTTTAAATATTAAATAAACCAAATCCATGCGGGCAAAGCTATTATAATATATATATATATATATATATATAGGTAAAATGTTGTAAAAATATTAATTAAAATGCATTTTGCCTCACATTAGGAGTTCAGGATTGATGTTATACTTAACTTGCCTATTATATTACACTGTGCGTTGTTTTGTTCATTTAAAATGTCTATTTATTGATAGATAGTTGGTTTAACACAAACCTTTTTAGACGTGACATTTTCATTATGAGTAGGTAAGACACAGTGGGTAACTTATCTTTTCGTTGACTTGTGATGTTTGCCGAACCTACTGCGTGTAACTTGACTTGTGTTACCGTCACAACACTTGTTTCTAATGTTCTTATCTATTTATATAAATGTCAGCGATTTGCAAAAATAGTTTTAGCTTCGTCATTAATGGTAGACGGTGACGGAGCGTCGTCAAGCACACCTGTATATGTATCGTATTTCTCTTATTTCAGACAAGTTACATTCATATGAAACTAACTACTTCATAACATAAAAATAAATTAAAATAAACGTCAATAAAAGTAATAATATAAAGTAAAAATAATTTCCAATAGAATAATGCTAGAGGGTGGGAGCGATCAGACCTGATGTATGTGGTGTATCATGAGCCAGGTACTCGTCACCGGGAGAGTTATGTTCAATGTTCGTCAGTAGGCTTGCTCTGTTTACCTTCCTATAGATTGTCATAGTAGTTGAAACTATTCGGCTAACTGCAGTTCATGTTTCTATATCCACATCGACTCCATTGTTTCATCTTGACCAAACCCACCAGTGGATGAGAAGGCCACGGTTCTGTTATAAACCAGCACGTTACACACTGATGTCGTCAGGTGTAACAACTTTTTTAATTATCACAACATGTGGCATTTGTAAAAACAAATATTATACGTAGTTAGTGACGGACGGATAGAGCGCGTGGCGTACTAGGGTGTTGTTAGTGCTGTAGATGATGATGTAAGTAAGTGTCCCGCTTTAAGGACAAGCATACTAGTTCTTGGAACGGAACCCAGAGCCATCGCGCCGCCAACTGGCCAACTAACGACGCAGGATGCGCCCAGTTAGATCCTCCTACTGACGGCCGTCCGTCCGTCCAGCGGCCACCGGGTCCAGTCACCACTCGTGCAATTTGCATTCCACTTTCACTGAATTCAACATTCACATTTGGTAGTTACTTTTAGTAGTATACTAAATACTCCAGGTTGGGATAAGTAGGTGTTGAGATCCTTATAACTTTATTTTGTCATCATATTTTAATGCATTAAATAAGCAATATTTGTGACAAAATGTTATCCATTACGTCGAATGTTTCTTTAATAATCCACCTTCTTAGTTTTCTATATAGTTGAAGACTAGCAGTGTGTTTTAGTTAATGAACACTATAAAATGATGCAGTTCTCACATAATAGATAGATTCGAACGCAACCGAAGCTGGTATAATGGCGCGCCGTTTACCGTCGAAGGCCGGCGGACTTAACACGCGTGAAGCTATAAAACAGGGGCTTTCAATTATCTTTATTAGCTTTATAGCGTTTATTATAAGCTAACTTATAACCGACGTGAGTTGTGATGGATCACACTGGGCCCTGGCGCCACACGTGCAACCGAACCATAGAGAACGCCTGTTCCGGCGATGCCACGGGTTCCGAGCCTAATTTGACCAATATTTTTGGCACTGTTAGCCGCGTGTCTGCCAGAACGGTGTCGTGACTTGACCACAGAGGATATGGTAAGGTGCTGCTGCAACTGTCTTGCGTGTCTGCAGTAGTGTCTGTAGCTAAACTACTTTTAGGTGTACGTTTACTTGCAACATTTAAACTTTTTTTGAGCTTTTATCGCCGACGATATTTACATAAAGTGATACCGTCGGTATTTTGAAAGTTCTCATAATTTTATATTGTATTTTTTTTTAATACGTCATTAAGTTAACTCTGCGACATGTAGGTAGTTAATATGGTGTTTTAAACTGTTTGTCGTTTGAATATTTTACAAGCGAATCCACTCAAAATGAAGAACCTAGAATGGTACTATCCTGCTGCTCCACATTCCATCAGACCACGGGATACCTGACGACGCAGTGGCAACTGTGTCCCACCTTCACGACCAAATTAGACACGAATATGTGCAGGTGTTGTGTCGCAATTAAATAACTGGTCCGTCTGCCAGTGGGACAACGTCACCCCCCCGCCGCACCAGCCAAGCGGGCACACCCTTCACTGCACATCGACTATTAAATCACCGTCCGAGAATAACCTCATCGATTCAGATGACATACATACATTATTCATCTCGGGACACCACATTTGAATGTGCCTTCTCAAACCAAACTTTGTTGTTAGTGATTTAACCGGACTCATTATAATCAGCCGATGTCAAGACCGCAACGTTGCAGCCCACGGTGTGGCGTGGGCGAGTCGGGCGAGTGGCAGTGTAAAAACTTAAAGGTAACTCGCTGCTCGCTGCAAGAAACGAAGTGAGACGCTCGCCAGCGCGGGAATGTCATTTACAATGACGTGTGTCCCGCCAGTGCCTCCCGCCCGTCACACCATAACTATATTATAATTCATTAGTGTAAGCACGTCGTCACGACCGGCCGCTGCCGTCGCCGCTGCCGCCGCCGCCCAGTGCTGCTCAACTTGCCTCATTCGCTAATATTAACACATTTTTAAATCATTACAGTTAAAGACTTCTATTCCCCTTCTGCTATTGTCACTTGAGTAATGTGTGATAGTTGTATCGTGTACTATACTTCATTGTAAATTAGCATTCGTATCAGAAGTGTAGTGAAATGCAAAGTCGATAAGAAAGTTTATTCAAATGATATTGCAACGGGATCAGCCGCTGAGTGCGTACGAGTGTGCGTGCCTCCATATGTGGTCGAAGCATTTATGCAAACTCGAGGGACGGCCGAGGTGCGCTTTTTGTCGCGGAGAAAATATTGTTAGACGGACGGGGCGCAACGGCCAGACAAAACTGTACACAAATATCCATTACCGCCAATTACATTGAAACACTCTCTTGAACGAGATCTAGAACGGTTTGATGTCGATCTAAATGTATAGTTATAACAATTATCATTTTTATGTACTAACAAGTGTCCTGTAGTTTTAGAACACGAAGGTTACACACGCAACACCTGCAACGTCAATGAAGTTTTTCACTTTATTTATTTTTCTTCCAAAAGGAGGCCACTGCGGGTGCCTGTTGGTTCTCCTCTTAGTGTTCGAGTTGCTGCAATTTGCGCGGTCAATTATTATTTTTTACTAATTTCTCTATATTCATCAACAGTGGACTGTCTTTCCGAATAAAAGTTCTTCTTGGTCCCTAGAAAATTGTCAGTCATATTTTATAATCATAATAATGTCATTCATACTGTACACCCTATCAGTCGTCGTCGACAGCAATAGGACATGATGGTTAGGTAGAGTATAGATGAGAAATAGATTCTGTGCAGCCTTCCTGTTCAAACAATATTTAACGTTCTGATGAACAAGCATAGTGGGAGACAGGCAGCATTACATTCAAAACAAACTCTACTTACATACATACATATATATATTCAGTATAAACTAAATTTGTGTTGGCAGCGAAGAAGAGATCGCCAGAGCCATTATCCTACCCGGCTCACCTCGTAACCCTACTCTCCCTCTCTCTGTTGGGAAATTCATGGAACACTAAACAATAATTAGTGAAAATATAATGTATACATTATGTAAAATGTTCTTGAACTGTTGGTGTCGTCGTAATGAAGACAGGTGGAGCGGCAGCGTCACGTCAGCCGTAGTTGAACTTGTGCCCGTTACGTGTTCATCGATTTTCGTATATAGGGCGAATGTGTTACGTTCGGCGACGTCATGTGAAGGTCTGCCTGACCCGGGGCGAGGCGGCGGCGCGCGGGGCCGGAGGGGGGGCGCAATTAACCACCCGCGGTCACTCACCCCGTCTCGAGATACTCTGAGGTGTTTTGATGGAAGCGGTCTGTCGTGAGCTCCGTGGGCCGGTGGATTGTCTGATAGCGGCTAAATAACATCAGCACATATGTATACTATGATTTCAGGGGTAAATTGACTACGACTTGCTAATATCGCCAATTCATATAAAGTTGATGTTAATGTAATACATGGAACGCTCAGTATCAGGTCGCTGCCAGTTGGTGCCAGCTGCCGCCGGCCGCTCCACGCCAGGGAACCCTGCTTTTATAATTGACGATAACTAATGTAGTTGCCGCTCCATTTCACTTGTCTTCTTTTTATGTTCATGAGCGTTACTTAACTTCCTCGGTCAGTTAGGAGGAGGTAACTTATATCCATACGAGTAAGTTATCTTCGTCTCACCGCTGGACTTGTGTTAGATTCGTTCTGATCTGATTATCAATAAATGAGAAGAATGGATCGTTACAGCATACAATGCCAGTGCATGTTGTGAAGATGAGTTGCTTTAATTTAGACACGAATGATTTCCATGTTTACTCAGGACTCGACGTCATAGCCTTGGTGATAAATATAAGTTCCACGGTAACCACAACGTGGCCAGTCTGTCCCCGACCTACTACCCAGCTCATATTTGATTACAGTGTCGTTGCGATATGACAGCCGTGACACGTGTAAAACAACCCGCGTTATTCTGTCTGGTCTTCGGTACGACTGTACATCCCTTTTCTACCATCGAACGAGCCGATGCACGGCGAGAATTCTCCTTCGTTGACATTCCACCGATACTAACGAGGCTCTGTGCCACCTCCCTCATTACTCACAGATACCCGTGAGCAATTGGAATAAGTTATAATTTACAAAAAGTCACGACTGAATGGACTTTAAGTGAATGTATCGACCATCCGACCATCTGCAATGAACACATGATAGACCCCACCCGCGCTGACTGCCTGCGTCAGCACTCCGGCCAACGGCGGCGGCAGCACGGCGGCGCGCGTCTGGCCGCGGCGCTGACGTGTGACGTGAATGCGGCCAGTTTTTGCCATTCGCATAATCAGGCGATAATCTCGCATTACCATGTGATATCGCTGCGAGCATTTCGCTTAACACACGCGTGGTATCGTTTCACCTGCATCGCATTATCGTTCACATTCCTCAACACTCCAAATATGGACTGGTGAAGAGTGATTGATGCACACGGACGGCGGAGGAAGCTAGTAGATAGGCACATACACACGACGAGTGAGGAGTAAACCAAGCCCCAGCAGTCCATGGTCCCGAGGTAACAAAGTGATTTTGATACAAAGCAAGTTGTTTGTTATCAGAAACGATACGTACTCATGTGTTACGGGTCTACTCTAGTATACAGTCGGACATAGAAGGAAATAACATCTCCTCGTGAACTTTAGTGGACAGCTTGGTTGGGAGGAAGGAAACACATTTTCAGACAAAAGTTCATTAGGTCGTGGTCGTCGAGCACTCTCTGTATGTTGTAGACCAAAGATTATGAGCAATTGAAAGTTATTTAGTCTTCAAATTTTGGGGAGAATAAAAGACTCCTTGGGAGATTCTTACCGCTTCTTCTTTTGAGACAGCTTTCTGTAGAGATTTGTAGAAGCAATGGCGTAGTTTACTTTCAAAAAGTGTAAAAGCCAACATAGCTGTATTTGGAACAATATTTGTATGCGGCAGCTACCAGTTTTGCGCACCAGTTCCAGGAGAGATCGGTTACTGAGGACCCACATTCTAGTAATCGCCGGTATTTTAGAAGTTTTATATGTTTATAAATAATAAATGGCTTTGTCACCATGACCTTGAGGATCAGCCACCGCAATAAGTCACCTGTATTGGGTGACGAGAGAACTAGACTAAGGAACTAGAGAAGGTCTTGCAGTTGACAGAACTGAACACACATCCTCCACTTCGCTTTTTATTTAACAATTGATATTAAACATTTAATCAAGAGTGGTGAGACCGCAGCCGCACCTCCGCCGCACCTCCGCCGCACCTCCGTCGCACCTCCGCCGCACCTCCGCCGCACCAAACTGACGGTATTCAATGCATTTCTAAACAAACATGATTACCGAAAAAACAACTGCATACATAAATATTTTCTAAAGCGTTTTCTGTTAGATATGTGAAAAGTCGATGATTATCTAAATCGTCGTTGGGGCGGGCGGCCCGGTCAGGTCCCGGTCCCGGTCCCGGTCCCGGGCAATCGAGCGAACGTAACGCGCTTGTCGGCCGCTCGCCGCCGGAATGCTAAACTCGTCCGGGGTTCGAGCCCCGCCGTGTTCGTGCATCAGCGAGGAGTTAGCGGCGCCGGCCGTGCGTAGTGCGCCCACACGCCGGGGGCCGACCTCGCTGATCACAACTTACAGTCGGCGATAGGCCGGGGTCGGAGTCGGTCCTAGGTTCAAATTGGATTTAAACATTGCGAATTACGTTTCTTTGATTCGCGGGTTAGCCAAATGGGGACGATTTATGTCGGGCGCGTCCCGCGGGACCGGCGGAGGCCCCGTCGGTCCGGCCGGTCGTATTTCACGCGGGCGATTTACTGCGCGGGGGCCGTGAGCGATGGCGGCCGCCGCGGCCCGCTTTAAATACGGCCGCCTCGTTTATTTCCCTATCCTTTTAATACGATGCTATCTTTCGGGTCCGATTACGGCGGAATGAGAATTCTTTCGCGACTCTTCTCTTTGATGTCGGAGCCGGGGAACCCTCGCTTCCTCTCATGAATAACTAGATAGCTTCGTGTTTATCTTACTTCTCGCCTGACCTTCTATTAATATAGATGCGAGGTCCATACACGCTGCTGCCGAACGCCGCCCGATCCTCGCCGCTCGATAAACGAAATTCCGCCATAATTGAATCGTTCGACTGATACCTAAATGAATAATGAACGTCGTTCGTAATCGAAACCGGAAGAAGATATCGATCGACACCGACCGGCCCTCACGTAAAAAGGTGTAATAAACAATGCAATAAAGTTCACCGCTGCATCGGTAGCGGCACCTGCGGCTCGCGGCTCGCGGCTTGCGGCTCGCGGCTCGCGGCACGCGGCGCGACGCAACCCTTCCGTCTCACCTGTTGGTGCTCCCGCCCCGCTCGTGTCACTCGTGTGTGACAAGCGACACTCTCTGATACCGATCAATCCTAACAAAAAACTCATTCCTGCCATCTACACCATTTAATACATTATTTTAGTGAACGACCAGCGAGGGAGCTCCCCTGGCGCGCGCCGCCGCGCCGCCGTGCTCGCTTGGCGCGGATTGTTCAACAAAAGTCTCAGGTACTACCAAAAACGCTACCGGTGATACGTTCTTGCTTCAAGTTATTATAAAGCTCTTGTTATGTTCAATTTGAGAGGTATTGTAATCTTCTGTACCTGCTAACTGCAGACGGCCTGCCGCCTCGTGGTGATATTGATGTCCGCATTAATGTTCAAACTAAAATATCCCAACAAATACTCCGAGCGCGTTTTAGTAATACTCAGATTTCATGTGATATGTAGTATGCGCTAGTTGTATGCGCCACAGAAATTTCCTGCTGAAACCAACCTCGGTCATTTTTAAGCAGCCTCCAGCGTCGATACTATTTAATCTCCACATTTTCGGTGCATCCATTAAGTCCTTAGGTCAATTGACAGGCCGGTTGGTCTAGTCGTTAGTGTACCTGACTGCTACACCGAAGGTCATGGGTTCGATTCCCACCCAGGTCAAACTTTTCTGTGAGGTGCAGAAATGTTTGTTCTATGTGTAATGTGTATGTGTAAAAAAATATATGTATGTTTGTCAGTTGTCAGATCACCATAGTACAAGCTAAAGCTTAGTTTGGGATCAAATGGCCGTGTGTGAGTTGTCCAAACATGTTTATTAAAGATATTTATATATTAATTTAGTTATCCGGAGACATTCATTTAGTTAATGAATGCTAGTGCTCCAGTAGTAAAACATTTTGTTTCTTTATATTACAAATTAAATTAGTTTTTAGAACATTAGAATTGAAGCAAAACATTTCCCTGAAGCGCGCCGCGGCTCGTGCCGACGCTATGCCCGACGTTACTCTGCTCGATCATCTTAACCACTTCCTCGCCCTAAGTTAAACACAAATATTAGATACACGCTGTCGTCGGATTCTGTACATTTTGAAGTCTTACAACTTTTATATAGAAATCATTAATGTCTCTAAACAACTCTTAAATTGAACCCATAATTCTGTTTCGAATAACTTTTTTATTGTATGGGATAATATTCCATTGTACATATTGACCAAACAATATTCAAGTATTAATGACAATAATTATAGACTCCGTGTCGATTAAGACCAAATATTTCAAACGAACTGATCGAATTTAATTAGGAATTAATCACTAGTTCAAGCAGTGTTGTAAATGAACAAGACTTCTTCTACTTCAACATGAATAAATTCAAAATGGTCTCAACGAAAATGACAAGTGCCCATTGGGCGAGAGAGGAACTTCACTTGCAGTCTGGAATTGACTTTCCATAGAAAAAATTAATTCGTGTGGTGTTCACAAAATATAATTAATCGATTTATGTCGAGCCGAGCACAGCGCAGCGCACCGGGCAGTGCTACTAGTGCTACTCGTCCTATCAGTGTGCAATAAAACATGCAAAAAGTGCGATTCGATTGGCCGAACTGTAAGATCGATTCAATCGCCGTGAAAAGGAATAATAAGGCCGATAAATAGAGGCACTACGACACGCTCGCGGCTGCGGCTGACGTGCCGCGCTCTGGTCAATTATATAAACCTATTACATTAACTTACATATATATATATATACATACATATGTGTGTATTACAATACATATTACATTATTCATTTTGTTTAGTTAACTCTACCTAAACCAAAGGTTTTGACTTCCACTTTCGATTCCTGGCCAAGGCAGATAATCTGTCACAAACATGCGATATAGTACTAGGGAAAGGACAGTTCCGAAAGCGATTAGCGTCGGTTAACTATTATAATATGAAGTATAGTTATTGTTGCTGCCCGACAAGCGACGTGTTAAAGCTTTAGAGGTTCGCTTTTACGGTATAATGCAACCGCTCCACGATAGCGTGACGGCCGCGGTGCGGGGCGCGGGGCGCGGGGCGCGGGGTGCGGGGTGCGGGGTGCGGGACGCCGCCGATACTAATACGATATACTATTGATTGAAAATACTATTACGTTTGAAGCCCAAACAAATGTTAATATATTATGATAGGTGATATATTACGATCGGTGGAAGTGACTAACGGCCCGGCACACACGACGGTAAGGCTGCGCCTTCGCCACAAGTCAAACCCACCAGTCTAAAACAGCCAAGTGATCGTACGGGGGTCTTCTTCCCGCGCCGGAGCACGCGCGGCAGGCGCTGGTGGTGTTCTCACACACCTCGTCATTCCCCTTTTCCCTCTCATAGTGAATTATCTCTAGTGCTTGAATACAAAATATTATGCTTATATCCTCGGTAATGAAGAACTTTCATCCCCTAGTTCACCCCCTTCAAGTCGTGTTTCGCATCACAAATACCCGACATGTTTCCTCGAGTTACATTCTACCTTTACATAGAGTTTCATTAATGTCTGTTCAATAGTTAAGAGTTGAGAAGGTAACAGACAGACATACTACTGCCTCTCTGTCTTTGTTGGGCCTGTGTGAGCTCACGGCTACCCCACATTTTTTACGACGTTAAAATGCGACCTGAATTAACAACTCCCGGCTTCAAAAAACACCTATCATTAAATTTTTGTTATAATTGATACTGTTGTATTCTCAAAATAAATTATATATATGTACATATCTATATATATATATATATACAAATCAATGTTTGTTTGTGAGTTTGTTTGTTTCTCCTTTGTAGACTGAAATGGTAGGACATAGAGCAATGATGTCTTTCGCAAAAGTACAAAATGATTTCGTTCGCACACGTGGTTGATGAGTTAATGCGTAGCAATGCGCGCCGGGTACAGCTAGTATGTAGTATAAGAATTGTTTGTAATATCTCTCCTGCAGCGCCCAGTCTCCAGAGGGCGCCGCTCCGCGACCATGCTAATTTAGTCGGATCAGCTCGTAAATGAGATCCTCGATGATATACCCGAGCTTGATAGCAAACATCAGATAATTTTGGAGGTGCTCCGATTGATCTCAGCACACCATCTTGTCCGGCGTAGTGCGTCTTGTGATCCGCCGCCGCTCCCCGCGCCCCGCTGCCGCCTGTCTGACATCTGAGGTTCTTTTGGTCCTTCATTTACCTTTAAAGCGTGATATATGTCCCTATAGTGACTGGTGCCCTCGAAGGTTTTGTTAAATATCACCAATTGAACGTGAAGAGTGTCATGTGTAATAACAAACTTTAATGGAAATATAAACAATTTTATTAAATTCGTTTTCATGAGAATGTCACGGCAGCAGCAATCCGTAGGTCACACAAAAAATTTTGCATAACTTAAAGAAACAACAGATTATAACGTAAGTATTACGTTTATTCCTTTTCAAAATTCTCTCCTTTGCATTTTAAACATTTTTTCATGCGATCGAACCATTTTTTAAAAGAGGAGGGCCACAGGTCGGACGGCATGTTATCTATGTATGTGCTGATTGAACGCTATCACTGCCTCTTTGGAGTTTGTAAAAGTGAAACCTCTCATGAAATCTTTCATTTTGGGGAAAATACAGAAATGAAAGGGTCGGGGCCGTGTGCAAATGGTAGAATACCACTCGGCGTTAACACTCTTTTGTTCTTCAAGTGGTACTGTGCAGATGGGATCCATGGCTGAGAAGAAAAACGCGATATTTTTTTACCAACGTTTCTCGCCTACGTCACTTTTGTTGGCCTGTTCTCAGTTTCAAACAGCCATTCCCAAGATTGCTGTTTTTTCTCGGCTTTAAAACAGTAAATCCACGTTTCGTCTCCTGTGACAATGTCACAAACAGCATTAGAATGTCCGTGCTCGTACTTTAGTAGCATCTGTGAGTAACGTTCCACGCGAGCCCGTTTCTGCTCCGTTGTCAGTTCATGAGGGATCCAACGACAATACAGTTTCCAAACTTTTAATTCTTTTTGTAAAATTTTGCTGAATTTGGCTCATACCAATCCCCGATAGCCCTTGTTTCATAGGTAATCCGCCTGTTTTCTTCAATTAGCCACTCAACAGTAGCCACTTTATTTTCGTTGACAGCAGTTAAAGGCCGACCTCTCTCAAATTCAGCAAACCATCGCCTCACAGTGCTCAAACAAGGTGCTTCTCTTCCAAATGCATTTTGAAGACGAGCTGCAGTCTTGCGCGGTGAGAGAACTTTTAAAATCATAAAAAATCATCGCACTAAAATCTTTTCGACTTACCTCCATTTTCGTTGTGTACATAGAATTTTGGTGTGTGATAAAAAACAATTGACAAATGATTTCCCGCCAACTTTTTATTTTTATTACCAAGAAGATTGCAGCGTTTTAAAAAATTTAACATTCGAAATTCAAATAGTTTTGATTAGCTAGAAGTGCAAAACTTTTAGTGTGCCCCATGTAATCTCTGTTTGATATGTTACATATTTACATAATACATTTAAATGAAGTATCCTGGAAAAAATGGTTGTAACTGTTTCCGGATTTGTAGCTCCTGTATTTGGGCCCTCTGTCGGTACATGCCGTAAACTACACTCGTGAGTGAAAGACATGATTGTCATCAGGAACCATGATGGGACACCGTTGTTGAATCTGCTGGTTTTTTTCGTCTTCAAGAAATTCAATTGTATTCTTTCAAGTCTTTTGACTTTGACCGCCTACTTGTTTCTTACCACACTACCTGGATGAATTGAATACTGCATGTCTTAATATTTTTGACCCTTTTATCTGGTGCATGGGCTTCAGCTTCTTGAAGTAACTACGATCTGGACACATGGATATTCGATGGAGATTCGTAAGATTAATAACAATTGTTTATTTTCAACAGATGACCATAATAATATGATTAGAGAATGTTCTTTATCATGCGCTTTGTCACTTAATGACAGGTGACAGCTGACAGGTGACAGTCAGCAAACAACGCCGTCACACTAGTTAAGACAGCGCACAGACAACTAGCGTAACATACCACCGTCCCCCATTCCACATGTTATATGTAAATGAATACATCTCAGTCGATTTTCTTCATATATCCTTTCATGCAACATTCTGTTTCCCAACTCAAAGTTACTTTGACTAGTAGCGCACGAAGTAGCAGGCGTGCTGTTAGAGAGGTCTCCTTGAACACATCGGAGAAGCATCCATTGATAGAGTGGGCAATAGATATTGACGACGTTCGCCCCCTCACCCGTGGCCAAGCTGCGGCCAGCTACAACACTTACGACACATCTATTTAGCAATACGTTTCACGCGGCGAATGTTTCATAAACGAACGAGCGAACGCGGTCGCAATTCTAGTTTTTATTAAATTGCACGCGCATTTAAATGTTTATGAATCGATTAATAAATTCCATAATTATAACTGAATTGATTGATATTAAATGCCTTATCAATATGTAATATCTTTAGACTTGATCGGCGGCTCTTCTAGTGTGGAGTAACGTTTTACACACTGACTTAAGACAGATTAGTAGATGCTGACCTACCGTGACGAGTCGGCATGTGGGCAGTATGAATATTTGACTAGTGCAGGGTGGATGGTCGACGATGGTCGCTGGTATTGTTTTATTGCAGAACGTATAATTGTGGGATGAAGGTGGTATGCTTCGTGCGACATTATTAAAGTACTCCTACTTAAACATGTAGTAATGTTAGTCACTTGAATAGAAACAAGTAACTGCACTATACGTACATCTCAATCCAGGAAGTCATTGGAGAGAAGTGCACAGTAATAAGTCATTGGAAGGGACGGTGCAGAGTTGTTACCGCGACAGAATCGCTCGCTGCAATGACCGGTGGAGCTAATTAAAATGTAATTCTGTTTCAGTGGCGGGGCGCGGTGACGTCAGCGGCTTCTTCAACACACAGATGGTGCTCGATCTTAATGGTGAGTCGATAAAACTCATTTCGCAACGACCCCCTCTCATTTGAATACACGTGGCATACCCGGTCGACCGCCCGGACTCGCGTTTTTGTACCGGCGTCTCTCTTTGATTCATTCACCGTCAGACCTCGACTCGAATAATTTGTTACAATTTGGAACGTTCGAGTGCACGACGAATTTAATTTGTAAAAACAAAAATAAAATCCGCCGATAATTGTGAGCGGTCAAAGCACCGGGGACCGCCGCGCCGGACGGCCGGCTGCCGGGCCGGCTGCCGGGTCGGGGTGACCCGCGGCCGGCACACGCGCCAGCTCTCGGTCCAGTCGACACGACGCGACAAAACGACTACGTAATCAAATTAATATTATTTCACAGATGCACCTTTTTTCGGAAGCGGCGGTCGAGATGTTTCTTATTGCGGTGTAGGCGCGTTTTTTGTGCGCGTTAATTACGAGTTGAATGGGTTGCCGCGCTGCGCTTTTTGCGTCCCTTCACGGAACTCGGCGCGACCTTATTCAAAACGCGCGCACGGCCAACCGTCACACCGCAGCCATCTAGACGCGTGCGTTAAAATCGCCCCGTGCACGTGACAGTGCGTAACGCGCTCTTCCAAATAAATTAAATAATCACTTCGAACTGCGAGCAAAGTATTGGAGGCGATAATTAGGTTCGACGAAATAAGATTTCTTGCATATATCGCCTGTGTTTGAAAAATATTGCATTTCATGGTTTTCTATGCAGTGAGGTTGCAACGGATACTATCTGTACCATGTGATCACTATATCTTATACAACCGTCATAAACATTCAACTCCGGGTATGTTTTACTTTACCGTCGGATATTTAACTCAGTATTTTGCGTATCTACCGTGACAAATGCATGCAAATACTTTTCATATGTAAATGGAGTTTCTTAAATAACGTAAAACTAAAATATGAACAGCATGCGCATGTAGCAGTGTGTCGGAGCGCGGCCTTGTCTCGGCATCGTATGCAAATGGTCGCTAATGCGCTCGTGCACCGCGTTGAGGGCGACCAGCCGACAACTGAATTAATACTATTTAACTCATAAATGTATTTGGAGCTCGATACTAAAACTTGGTTAAACAACAGCCACCGCAGCAGTCCCGAGCGGGCGGCGCGGCGCTCCCTGCGGCTCCCTTCTGTTGTTTAGTTACTGGGTCTTCACTGGGTCGAGTACTATTTTATGTAAACCTAAGGTCTCCAAGCGCTAATTGTCCCGTTCAGGCTAATTGTCCCGCTTTGAAGCTGCTAGCGTTGCTGGACCCGCTGAAATAAGAAAATGTCCAGCTGATGTGTTTAAAAACTCTGTTGATGGAGCGGATCGACAATTTATTATAAAGAATGTAACACGTACGAGTAAACCGAATCTTTTAAGGCAAAATATAAGACTTATAAAGCTTATCGTATCCACAGTAACAGTAACAGTAACATCAACAATGTGTATTTGATGGAGTTCGACTGCACTGATGATGTCGTTTGCCGGTTAATGTTAATGAGAAAATGTGATATTTTTTAAAATTATATAACTAATGACAGTAAAAACTGTTCCCATCATGATAAAACTTTTATCTGTATATAAATTTATATATTTTTTCTATGCAGTACTTATTTGAAACAGCTGTACGTTATAAAATATACATGGATGCATTATCTTTGAATTTTACCCTAAATGCACCCTGTCAGTACTTTATTTGACTGTGAGTACCCTGTAGGTACCTACATAACCTACAGGTATCGTATGAGCACCCTGTAAGTTAACAGTGAGTACCCTGCAGAGGCACCCTGTGAACTCAGCACGTTCTAGGAATTGTTTGTTCGCTCGTTAAAATGAATTATACAGCTAATTGGCGCGGACTTCATGGAACAATTGATAATGTATTCATGTCAAGTGCCGGGGCCGCGCTCCTTCACTGACATGCAGCTATATACCATATGTTACATCGCTTTCCCAGTCAAGACATCGCCACTTACCTCCAGGAAGGGTCGTAGTCGAGCGCTTTCTTTTTGAACGCAAAGCTAAGTCTACTGCTTATGACCTTCGGCGGTCCAGGCTGAGGTTCTAACTTAACTCACTCGATTTTAATAAAAAATCGTCGAAATCTCTGATTGTATTTGTAATAATGCTTAAATGTTTACATTTTATATCTCCCTACAATGATTCCTAAATCTGGGTGTTGTGCAACTTTGTTTATATGAACATGAAAAATCCGTGCACTGCTCATATTACTGTTGGTTAAGTCGACGAGTTATAGGTAGGTGTGTCCACAGCGACCTCAACTACAGCTTGGAGTGAAGTGAGATCGGTTAGTGAAGTGACGATGATCTTTACATATTTTAACAAACACGAATAGTTGACAATATTCGATATAATCTAATAAAAAAAGCCTTGTTTATTTCACTCTAAAATTACCAGACATTTACATCATAGCAAAGTACAATGTAAAATCATTGTAATTCTACATTGTTTGATTATTACCTACATGTACAAATTTTAATATTATGATTAATTTTATGATTATTATTTGTATTTTTATTCTGAATAAGATATGTAATAATTTTTTTTTTTAATAAAAAAAATCTATTCTAGTCTTGGGTGAACCCTTTCAGTTGAGGGTAAAGGCCTCCTCCAGAGATGCCCATTATTCTCTATCCGTTACTTTTACCATCCACTGTTTGCCAGCAGTTGCAACAATGTCGTCTACCCATCTAGTTTTTGGTCTTCCTTTCTTTCTATGCGCTCTGGGCCCTGGCCAAGACGTCATCTAATAAATACGTTGCAATTATTCATAGTAGGTAACAGAGTCGGTAATGTTAGCGAAGGTATTGGTCGTCGATGATCTAACGCCCACTTGTATAGCTGACGCTCGTGCTCGTGACATTTCCTCCATGGGATACTGTTAAACTGTTTTCAGAGGCCTTCGCGTGCCATAAAAACTTGCGACAGTTGGGTTGGCCACTGATCCGCCACGTGCAGTATGGTCTAGGCCTCCTCTGTCTCGGTAGACGAGTGGCGAGGAGCGCCGCGCTCGGGTCGTTCCGCACGCGCGGCTGGCAGTGACTTGCACGTCACACGATGAGTCAACGATCCCACCACCACCACGACCACCACCACGACCACTACGCCGGCAAATATTGCTCACATTTTGGTAATATTGACAAGTGCATGACAAGCCGCGCAAGTCAAAATTATATTATATATTCCACCACGGGAACCAACCGCTCACTGAACGGAAGTAAAAATTGATGCAATATGGTCATCAGATACATAATACTGCAGTAAGTTACTTTTAAATTTGTTACTGTTTAAGAAGTAGAGTTGCATATATATTATCGTTCTAAAGTAACATCTAAAGTCTTCCAATTCGAAATACTTCTCTATTTTCTTTTCAAGAAATAATTGTCCCATAATAAATTGGGCAAACAATCCGCATTGTAGCAGCGTGATGGAGGCCTCCTCTATGTATGCCTCCTCAGTATGAGAAGAGAACCGTGCTCAGTAGTGGGCCATCGATGGGTAGAAGCCATCGAAATTTACTCCACGTTAGGGCGTAGCCAAGATAAAAGAGGAAACGGAGTTACCAGTAGTGGAGTACCCTAGTATCTAGTACAGTACCAGATTATATTGTACTAGGTTTAACACGGCGAGGGTACACAGTCACGGTTACTGCTTCTCAGTAGCAAAGGTCTCGCTCGGCTGCAGTCGAATTGACAGACAGGTGGACATGATGAAATTAAAAAGGCTCCGAATCTTTCTTTTCAATGGACCTTTTAAAATATCAGTGTGGCATTGAACGATCTATCCGACGATGCTATATACACAAAAACATCTCTTTACTTTGTTTGGTAAGCTCGCAATCAGATTTACCAGGATTTTACAACCTTTCACCGACATCTATGACTTGGAAATAAACATTTTATCGGTGTTATAACCATTACTTTACCTATCCCCGGCACTCGGCACTCGGCACTCGGCACTCGGCGCACGCCGGGCGGAATCATCCGATCCAGTGCCCGTATGGACATGTGCGATATCTAAGTTAATTCGAGTCCGCAGCTGGTACACGTAACGCTGGTGGCTGCAGCCGCAATCGGATCGCGAGCTGGCAACCGATGTGGCAACTTGCATTTCTAATCTTTATAGGTAATCGTTACTTAACGTAATATTGATTAGCTAAGGAAACAATCGATAGATTTCGTGACTATTTCTTACAAAAAATAGTCGGTTCTGCAAATAATATTTAAAACTATTACATCTGACTTTCACTCCACCGCGTCCGTCACCAAGGAACATTTGAAAGGCCTGAGAGGCCATCGGCAATGTGATGTGGGAATTAGGTACCTACTCAACGAACGATACCCCCGTGTTGCAGCCAGTTACGGTGGCATCGTATGGTACGTAACATGTGTAACCCGACCGGCGTCCACACGCTGCAAGCGGCAATGATCGATGAGACAAACATTCGACTGGCAACTGGGCAGGGTCTGGCCGAGTTGCAGGCGACACTGGTGCCGTCCGGTGCGCGGGGCCATGTGACAGTTGCCCAACTACAAGCACAATCTAATTGAATAAAATTGCCGATTGCTTTATTATTAGATAAAATGTTAAAACACGACACTCGCACGTAGAGGTGATGATGCACTGTCCGCGGAGCACGGTCCGCTCGGTCTATCGAGAGCTGCACCTCGTTGAGCCTCCGCAGCGGGCCGGGCGGTGCGCAGCCTCCCCGCGAGGTGAACGTTCACTCGTTAGGAAGCAAGCGGCACCGTTCGGCGATGTCCAAACAAAAACATGAATAGCTCTAACGTAAGCAAAAACTAACATTTAAAGTTTGGGAGATCTTGCCGCTGATAAAAACACTGTGACTAAGTCAGTTAGACAGTCCAAAAGCTGTAATGTTCAGTTTTTGTTAGTTAAATCGAGCAGTTTGCTGCTATTGAGACTTTACTGTCGGGAAGCGGATTGGGCGGCCGCCAATACCGGGAAGCTCTCTGTCCTAATGATGTCCTAGTCCACAGTGTCACGGCATCACACAGTACGACGCGAGGTGTAAGGTATCGACAGCCATTCTATGACGGGTGTCAGTCAGAGACACTTTCTACAGAAATCATGCATTTACAAATTAGCATGAAATTGCTTTAAATCCAATTAATGGAATCACTCGAGCGCGACCGGCCACTGGACAGATGACAAAAAGACCAGCGCAACCGCTCACAGACCTGGCCACGGCGGCCACGCTCGGACTGGAGGACGGAGGATGTGTCGCGTCCGTGATTGTTCTACTCACAAGAAACGATAATAGTGAGGTCTTGCTTACTGAACCTTATTTGAACAGTACAATTATGTACAAAATGAAAACATCATCAATGAACTGCGCAGCAGCGTGGCGTGCGACTGCGGCGTGTGACTGCGGCGTGTGGCTGCGATGTGCGGCTGCGATGTGCGGTTGTAAACGTCATAAAATGTTGTAACGATACGGAATCAAGGTCAGTAACTGTTGCGTTAGAGCCCAGGGACGTGGGGTGTCAGATCGTTCGCGAGCATCTACGAAAGATGTACGAACTGAGTACAAATCTCCTAAATGGCCCATCATAAGCCCTACTTACATTGCAACAGAATACAAAGATATATTGTGTGATATATCCTGACTATTGTCTCGTTGTCTGGTGTGTTCCCAACATCATGGTCATTAAACGTTGCTGCTTATGAAGCAAAATTATCATTCCAACAAGTTTTGCGTTTTAACCGTTCGCTGATTTTTGGTTTTAATCAATATTCAGTATTATTCAGGAAATTAACTAATGAAGGATATTTGGCTGGTGGTGGTGAAGGCGATGGCCAGTTGGTGAATAGTTCATCGGCTGAGCGCCGGATGACAAGAGACTGCACGTTACTGTGCAGACACACACCCAACTCCGCGAGCCACAATCTGGCTCAGAAACAGTTAAAACACTCTCAATTCACCCTGCATTTTAATGTATTTGTACGAAGATACATTATTGATGCCGCTGGTAATGTTCACTAACTGTAACAGCACAGCTGGAGACCCGCAGTCGGCCCTCGCGCACTATCAATCGCTTACCGTTGCTGGTCAAACACGTTTATGAACGCAGTTCTATGTACTTTAAGCGGCGTTATAACCGTTTTATGTACATAAACGAAGGATACTGAAATGCATCCTGTGCAAACATTTGTGACGAAAGTTTAGAATTTCTATTTATTATATTACAGAACAGCTTAAAATATAATACGCCACATAGTATGTAAAATGAATGATCCAAGAAACGTTACGACAGGACGTAGCGCGACCGATCCGACGAGAAATGCAAAAGTAGTATCACCATATCGTGAAAAATAATGCAGCCGGCAGCCACTATCATGTCACTGGTCGAGCTATAAAAAGCACTACCGTAACCGACCCGTTTGAACCGAACCTAAATCCATATCTGTATTCAAATGATGTGGACAGACAGACAGACGGCGGGCCGGCGTTACGATAATAACCCGCGCCACATCTAAATGGCGTTCGACATCCACTAGATCGCAATTAGGTTACGTCAGGTGTACGTCGGAGGCTTTCATGCAGTCGGTCACTTTCAGCAGCTAGTCGCGTATTAACAGCTAGACTTGTTACATACGATTGTTTAACGGACACAACGCCACGCAGGTCATTCTCGCTTTGTCAGAATTACGAGCATTTTCTTAGAAGAGTGATGAGGATAATAGTAGATTCATCAGCGCAATATATTAAGTAACTGACGTGCGAGCGCCAGCGCCAGCGCCGACTGCGCTGATCGTGGAGCGGGTGTATTTGCATGCTGCGCCCGCGCCCGCGCCGCGCAGGTACGGCCGCGCATCTGTCCACGTTTTTTCGCCAGCCCCCGAACAATCATCTTCTTGCATATTATTCCTCATGCCATTAGTTTTTGTCGGTTCCACGTGAATAACATTTTTGTGAAGATTTATCGCAAACGGTGCGTCACGGGCGTCTAATGGCGTGGGCGCAGTATTGTGACGACCAACGGTTCTACTATTCTTTAACCGATACATATTCTACAGAGCGCGTGTTCAGAATACAACGATTTCCAATGAATATTCTAGTACATTCTACACATTGAATGTCTCCTTGTTTGGTTCAGCTTTGTATTTTGTCATCTATTATATTATGAAACCGTTTTTTATATCTAAATAAAATAATTTGTTGTTCTAACCAATATATATTGTTACTTAATATTGTTATACCCAATGATCCCAGAATTAAATTTGGAGATAGAACTGTTTATCAATGTGGCATCTTTCAGGTACGACAAAGTTTTACCGCGTTAACCTAATAACAGATTAAGTATGATACAACCTGCACTGCGTACCTGTGTTATCGACTAATACACACACACACACAGTGACACACACAGGACCTGCATTCATACATACAATGTGTAAAAATAATGACCGAATTACACCGATACATTGTTGCAAAACGAATATAAAAATAACTTCGATTCAAATACCATTTTTTGCAGTAAATCAGCCATTCTGTGCGAGTGGAGTGCAGTGTTTGCCGCGAGCGTCCGGCGAAGGCGCTGTAATTAATGCTAATACATAATTTCTCCGCCCTCCACCGGTGAGAACGGGTTCCTCGTGACCTTTCCTACTGCTCCCTCAGCCACGACACCACTCCACAGTGCCGGCCTGACACATTTCCCCCGACACGCAGTCCTGCCGAACTACCCGTGTCACTTCAGCTGGTGCAAGCTTTTATTTTGTTTCACCTGTCCCGGCGTTATCAAATCAAGTTCATATTGACCCACTTCCCTGTGTCCGTTTGAGTCAGAATGTATTAACCGGATCAATTTTGCACACCTACTTATGCAAGTTGGAAGACAATAATGTAGGTGGTCACAGGAGCTTTGGAAGGAAATGATGTAACGCGGTAAACTGGGAAGTGCTTGATGTAGATCACCTGTAGCGCAGATAAAAAATATTTTCAGAATATCTCGAGCACCCCAGCAAGGTGTTGGTATCGTTGAATAGATCGTTTCTAATCATTATAGGCCTGAGAATACTCATTTTTAATATAAGTATTTTTTAAGTTCCTACTCCACGTCGGAACCTGGAATAATGTACCCGACTACCCAGCCCTGCCCAATAAACAACGCCGTAATGAATTCGAGGCTCTCACATAAATATTTATCTGTTTCTCTTATAACAACAGAATGATGCAATTAATTATAAATTCGTCTTTGCGTGAAATATAAAAATGTTCTGCAAAAACCATTAAATTATAATATGTGAATTATTAATCCGCGGGTACTAATTACACGCGGCGAGTACGTCCGAGTCGCGGCACTAGTGTTGCGGCCAAATATTGTAATTATAATTAAAATATGTTAATTAATGTTTTATTTGGACGTTCTTCAGATCAAAGCGGCGGTGATGCCCCGATAACGACGACATGCAAAAACGTGTACCGACCCACAACTACCGTCTTCCGAACACGAATTATGCTATTTTAGCCTAATATAACTCATACGCAAATTAAAATTACATTTATTTACATCATTACACAAACATTACTGTAAACTGTAATCAATATGAATTTGTAAAATCAGCATTATCTACATATAATAATAGGTTTGTCTTTATACTTTCTGGATTGGTTGACAAGTATGGTCGCTGTGGTCGCGGTCAATATACGGGATGCCCCGCAGCACGGCTACGGCGGCGGCGGCGAGCGGCGAGCAACGAGCGGCCCGCGGACGGCTCATTTGAATATTACGATATTAATCTGTACCGCCACTCTACATCAACTTAAGCAACTGTGACTTCATATTTTTAATTATTTTATTTACTTGATTCTACATTCCACGTATCTTGTACAAAGAATTTAATGAATATTTTAGGCGTAAATGTCATAAAAATGTATGTGTGCGGAGCTGGTTGCGCGGATTGATGAAAATGGCGCGGGAAGGTAATTATGAATAGAAATGATATCTGCATGGCAACAATGTGCGCCGAACTGACGGCTCTCGGGCCGCGGCGTGCCGGGGGGTGCATAGGCATAGTTAAATTCATGGACGCACTTAGATCGCAGATTACGTCTCCGTGAGTGGCCATGTGAAAAGGTTCGCGTGCGGCGCGCCGCGCACACGATATTGCGCCATGCAGCCTCTTACACAACGACCGTTTTCCCACGACACGACCAAATCGGCTTAACAATAGATTTGCATACGTGTCGGCGTCATTTTTTGCCGGAAGCTTTTTGTCCGGGTTCGGAATCCGAAAATCAATCATTGGAACCTTTAGAAACCGCGGCGGCCGTCTGCCTGGTCGGGGCCATTTTATTACCTACCGCCAATTAAACTTCTTTTCTAAAGGTAAGAATTGGGTCGAGAAAATAAATAAATACACGTCGCACTCGTCTCTTTTGTGTGGCCTTCGAAGATCGTATCTGTTGAATGTTGCATCTACTAGGCCTCGTGTTTGTTGAGCGCAACTAAACATTGCTGATTTAAATAAATGCGCACACTTTGTTGTATGGAGATACAACCCGCGTGGCGCAGGTGCCCTCACACACACACACACACACACACACAATACACGTCACAAGAGGTTCACTCAACGAGTAACATCTACTGTCGCACTCACAGTCGAGGATAGTTTCTTAAATAACTGCTTAGTACAGAACTGTCATACTAAATTTGTACTGAGAGCGAAATAATTACAAACAAGTAAAAATGTATTGATGTATCCATTAGCGGTGGAGTGAGGCCGGCGGTGCGGTGGCGGGTAGTGAAGAGCTTCAAGCAATCAGTCTAATTTGTCTATTGGTTGTCATACAACTATCACAATGATTATAATAAATGTGTGCTCCATGGTGGACCCTGTCTGTCTGTGCTTATTATATATTCACATACATACATATTCTCAATTAATCAATAATTTTGCAAAATTATTCAATATGCTATATTTAAAATGTACCTAGACCTATTATAATTATAAAACCAGATGGTGTCAAACTCGTAAATTGTTTCACAAATTGAAATATCGTTGTCACATATAACATCATCAGCTAAATAACGGCACTCGCCGGTTATAAATTCTGTGCTGTTATGTCGTCTGTGCTGTTTCGGAGGAATGGCTTCGGGCTCGACATGTCCTGTTGAATATAGCCTCTGTGCTCCATGTCCCACCAACAGGCTGTTGTGTTCACGTTGAGGTCCTGTCCGCTGCAGGCTCCCTCTGACATCAACAACATGTCCAATACACCTGTGTATACATACCTATATAATAAGTTAACAAATTAAATTTTGAATCGTAGTATGTGATCGATGAGGTTCCTCCGCACAGCCTGGTGCCAAATAAAGGCCTCGTATGCATATTCAGATCTGTTCACGGAAACATTTTTTTCGCAAATCAGGTACCAACATGGCGTGGTGATGAACTTTGAACCGTAATGCGTAGTGATAGAGTTGTTCGATCTCAGAGCCGGCGACGCTTACCTGCGGTCGGGCGCCAGTGGCCAGTAGCCGTCGAACAATGGTCGTCGCTAACGACGTCGTAAACCGTCGACACCCAATTTGCATGGAGCGGCATGGCTCGTATTCTCCACTCCAAATTTGCGATACACCAATTTCCGTCCGAAGACATCAACTGAAGATGATAACATCTGTACACACGCGCACTCACGCATGATGCACACATTCACACAGCATGTCTCATAAATTAATATAATACGTTTGCGCGTAGGTCCGCGCGCCGGAGTAGTGCTCCAATATACACAAACGTTGTGAGTTCGATGACGAGCGTCTCACAGTGGAGCGGGTATTACTGCTGGGGGTCAGTAGCAACCGAACGCGTGGAGACGTCAAATACGTTAGGGCGCCGGACACTATGAACGAGGCTGGCGGATGTATTCTAATGGTATTGACTAAATGTCGACAAATGACGAGCGTTCACTAATGCGATCTCGCCCGCCTGAGTCGTGCTGACTGACAAATATTAATAATAATAATAGTTAATTAAATAATATTATTCACGGCGATTATTTACGATACTGGCTTCCGACGTTATTTACGTGTAAGGCGTTAACGTTGAACGTGCTAGATTTGACCATCGAACGACGTCCCACTCGATACGACGTCGACGAACGGTGGCCACCGTGGCTACTCAACTAACGAACTGTTTGGGTATATTCAAGATAAAACTTTATACTGCTGCCATAATAGACAAGGAGCCGTTAGTCCAGCGGAGGAGGCTAGAGTCCCGTTAGACAGTCTGACATTTGAGTCGCGAGGGGTGCATAATGCGGCCGGTGGTGGGGCGGCGGGGTGGTCGCGACCACTCGCCACTCACCACCACTCACCATCACTCGGCGCATGGACTCGGGTGAGTTCATTTATCGTTTCATTTCTGATACGCTTCCTATACGATGGTGGATCCTGTCGCCCTTGACCTACATTGACCTACATTGACCATCATTACTATTCTTTGAACATACCTACTCGTATATATCTGACCTTCGTATTCGTTCAGTTACGATGGTCTAGATATATTGGACTACGGATAACTATAATGAACGGAGGAATACAAAATCTTAAAAATTTGAAGTCGGTCAACCATCGTCCGTACTAATTAATTTGATGTCCTAAACCTACTCTGTAACAATGACTTTTCAAAACCTTAACCATTTTTGATATTTTTTATTTTTTTTATTTCGATGCCTGTGTCAGTTCTATACTGTTTACTGTTGTTTTTATGACAATATAATAATATAGATAGCTACAGTCATATTGTTATAAATTATAACAATAACAGTAAAATGAATAATTTCTTAAAACTTTCTTCACGCGCCCGTCATGAAACGTTCAAAAATTTATGACGTTTTTGTAACCAAGGAAATGTTTTGTTTACTTCAATTTCTTTGAATGAGGGACACTCTTAAAAAAGCAATTACTCTTGTTGGCGGTGCGGCTGGCGCGGCCAGTGCGGCCGGTGCGGCGCGGCCGTGCGGTAAGGGGAAAGCTCTTGTGACAAAAAATGATTCAAATTGCGGCGTGCGGCCGCGGCGCTTTCTAATTTATTGCCTTCACTGGCCCCAACTGGCCCGCTGTCAGTTAAAAAAGGTTCAAATAATGGAAAAAACAATCCTAAATCAAAGCTGCACAACTGTGACCGTTAGAATCGAACAATCGGAGCCGCGTCGGGCCGGACCGAGCCGCCCCGGGCCGCGCCGGGCCGCGCCGCGCCGGCCCGTTCCTAATGAAGGTGGCAATAAAAGAAAGGTCGAATATTTAAAGACATTAATATTAAAAAAATATTCATTGTTGTTATTGGGTGTTAGATTTCTCCAACGGCACATTTTTAAGAGTTAAAACGGTTAATGTAAAATTACATCTTTTACATTTGCGAGGACAACCGGATTTTAGAATTGAATACCTACATATACGAATATCCAGGGCAGGACAGGGCATATATATATATTATATATTCCTGGGCGTTTTGTTGGTATATTAATTTTATATTTTTTAATAAAACAACTTATGAAACACATATCATGGAATAAGAACCGCTGACTGATACCGAGTGGAAAAGAACACTTAATCCAATGGTTATTTAAGTATGTTGCCTTTGTCAGTTCGATCCCGTTCTTCTTTCTGTTTCATATTGCACAAAGTGTTCAACAATACACACTATGCACCTAATAAAAACTACATCGGGCCACGTGTAAACAAACGCACATTTCAATAAACTCGATTGAGTTGCTTCACTTGAATTTGTTCCACAACGAATATATATTGTGTAGCCAACTACAGCTCTTGCCGCCGCCTCCCCAATAGTTAGTTGGGAAACAGTTTTCGTCCCCCGTCTCACCCCCTCACCTCACACACCTGTTCAAAAACCTTATAGCACACATCATTACATATATTTATTTCTCTTTGTCTGCCTAAACACAACTTTATGATTTTTCTTTTACAATGACGAACTTATAAATAGACTTTCATCCACAATTTGAACCCCACCAAACGTTGTGTGCGCCTTAAAACATACTCGTGGCCTGTGTTCGTTAACCTAGTAAAATAAACTATAACTTTGTTTATTTATTTATATATTTATTCATAAGATCACTAACATACTGTACACTGTTACATACATATATAAAAGAAAAATTACAATTATAGTATAGCCGAGTGCCAGTACAATGATAAGTGACGAGTACATTTGTAAGCAGCAACATAGCAGTATTGTAAGGATTACAATATAGTGAGGATGAAAATGAAAAATTATTAAATTACAATGAAAACATAAAAAAAAATACAATTAATAACTCGAAATAAAATCAGAAATAGTAAAATTAACATGACAAAAATAAAATTGAAATATGGAATTTTAAAAAATAATAACAAATTACAAACTAATAAAAAATTAAAAATTAAACATTGAAAATTAAAAATTAATAGACGTTTTCAAAACCGGTAAGAATTATATCATAACATAAAATTAGCTTCTAAACTCTTTCTCTTAATTTCTATTAAACTGTCAGCGAATAAGTCAGCGTTATTATTCTTAGCTAAAACGTTAAAGTTTTTAATCATTCTATTTATTGGAGCGTTTTGTCCTAAGTTTGATCTGCATGTAGATGGGTGAAGTAATTTTAACCGAGAAGCTCTTGGATGCCTTGACGGACACGAAAAATTTAATGTAGATAAAAGATCAGGAACATCCAAGGAGCCGTCAGAAAGTTTTGTTAAAAACACAATGTCTAACATACGTCTACGATTCGCTAGAGAATTCATATTGAAGTGGTTGAGTCTATCGCTGTATGAAGTAATGGTTTTGGCCAAATTATATGAGTAGCACAAATGCCACAAAAAGCGCTTTTGGACGCTTTCTAGCCTCTTTATGTAAACATCGTAGTAGGGATTCCAGGCCACGCTGCAATATTCTAAGAGGCTCCGGACAAGGGAATTGAACAATAAAATTTTGGTTTTAGGAGATTTGAAAGCTTTGCTATTGCGTAACACAAATCCCAAGGCTCTAAATGCTTTAGTGCAAACATTGTCGACGTGAACATTAAAGCGCAGTTTTTTGTCGAGAGACACGCCTAGATCTTTGATGTTATCTACTTCGACAAGGGTGGTGCCATTTATCTTATAATCTTGGGAAGAGACAACTCTTCTGCGGGTAAATCGTATCGAAAAACACTTGGATATATTTAAATTCATGCCATTGTCCTCGCACCAATCAACAAGTCTGTTTAGGTCTTCTTGTAGTAACACAACATCCGTGGATGAGTTTGTTGCCCTGAAGAATTTAAGATCGTCAGCAAATAAATAGTATTTGGACTGGGCGAAGCATTTGCCAATGTCATTAATGAAAATGTTAAAAAGTAGAGGACCTAGATGTGAGCCTTGGGGTACACCGGAGTGTGACACAAATGGTTGGGATTCAAAGCCATTTATTACAACTTTAGCTTGCCTGTTAGCTAAATACGAACCACACCAACTCAGCAAGGGTTCTGCAATTCCGTGAACGGCAAGTTTATTAATCAGTGTCTTGTGATCAACTCGGTCAAACGCCTTGCAAAAATCGGTATAGATCGCATCGACAGAAGAGCGATTATCGAGTTCCAAGGCCACATCATTGATAAAGCAGGTTAAGTTAGTTGAAGTAGATCTAGCTTTCATGAAACCATGTTGACGAATATCAATCATTGATTTAAAGTGCCACGCCAATATTGGGTGAAGGGACTGTTCAAAGACTTTAGCCATGACGGGGAGGATTGAAATGGGTCGGTAGTTTTTCACTTGGTCCTTAGGACCATTTTTGTGCAGGGGAACTACAAGGGCAGTTTTCCAGTAGGTAGGGAAAACACCAGTGTTCATAGACATGTTAAAAATGAGTGTTAAGGGTTTGACTAGAGCAGGCGCGCATCTGGCTACGAACACCGACGGAATCCCATCCGAACCCGCACCTTTATGTAACTCAAGTCTTTTTAAAACTTTTAGCACCTGATCATCTTTAAACTTAACCCGCGTAAGATAATCATTCGTCAGCATGGCTGCGCTGCTGTTTTTTGAAAGAGGTGGAGAATTGACATTATATGATGTGGCGAAATTACGAGCAAAGAGATTGCAAATACTTATACCATCGGAAGCTGTGTCACTTTCAAGAGACATTTGCGCAGGGTAATGACTATCGCTAGTTTTCTTACTTTTAATAAACGTCCAGAAAAACTTGGGATTAGACCGAAGATTTGTCTCGAGTCGAGTTATATAACGCTTGTAGCAGTATTTAATGAGGCGTTCAGATCTATTTTTGGCGAGGTCGAAAGATATTTGATCAAGCGGATTGTTATTAAATTTTCGAAGCTTATTACGATATTTTAATTTTTCGCGAAGCTGGTTAATTAGGTCCCTTGAAAACCAAACAGGGATTTCTCACATTCAAAAATTTGTCAATGGGGGATTGTTTTAGGATTTTTTATTTATACTGAGATTAACAATGAGTAAGATAATCTCTAGAAGTCACCATGTGAAGAGAAAACAAATCAAATACAAAAAAATAAAAATAAAAATCCCCGTAACACAGAATCTAAATTAACAGTTGTAAATTATTCAAGTGGTCTAATAGGAGTCCAGTACTGTTCGACACATGTTGATAGATAAATTAGATTTTTTTCTACCTCAATTGCACAGTTAGTATAAAGGGCAATAGCTATAATTTGTAGTAAGTATGCAATCGATCCAGCGACCGAATAGTCACATTTTCTCGGTTATTAATGTTTCATGTCTAAACTTAAATATTTTAAAAATACAAAAAAATTTATACATTAAAAGAAAAACGAAATTAAATTAATCTGAGATTGTAAGAACCCCTCTTCGGTGAAGTTCTTTTTCTAAATGGAGTTCTTCAGGGAGGCAAAGGAGAATGCCAATTTTGGATGACTCTTGGACTGACCTCAATATTGCCTTTATTTGATTATGTTATCAAAGTAAATTACACATGCCAACTTTTGTCAATATTCATATTAGAAGTTAGTGAGATATTCAACATAAAAAATTGTTTTTAAGGTATAATAGGCTCAGTAATATGGACTCTGGCAGGTGTACTAAAAGTAGTAACATATATGTCGCTTTTTGCATGTAATTGAAACATTGCAATTCTTGGAAAATAATGCTCATTTTATGGCATTAAGTGTAATTTTCTTCATGACTTATCTTACATGGCAGCATCTGCATCGGCCGATCGTTGAAAAACCAAAGAGTACGTCAACTCATATGTATTTTTTCTTATGGATATATGTAGATACGAGTATAAATGAAACAAATAAACAAACTTAATGTTTGTTATTTTATTCATCAAATATTGTATCGAGACCTGGAGCTGGCACCCGTATATTATTACACTGGCCCAACTCAAATATCACAATTTACACATTACGTGCACACAACAACCAACTGTTCTTCTTCCAACTAGACAAGATCAGTAATAACCAGGAGATGGCGTCTAATATATCTAATGTAATAATAATAATAAAATTATTTAGAACTTGCAAGCCCTAGGTTTTTTGTGGTGACATTATATTTATATAGAGTTCAATTTATAAAGTCTAATAATGGCAAACCAGTCACTGCTACACCGAAGGTCATGTGATGAATAGAAATGTTTGTTCTGTGTTTAAAATATCTATATATGTATGAATTTAAAAATATACCTGCATTTTTATCAGTTGTCTGATCACCATAGTACTAGCTAACGCGTAGTTTGGAATCAGATGGCCACGTGTGAACTGTCCAGAGACATTTAAAGTTTTTTTTGGTTCCTTTAATTAGTACTAATATTACAGAAAGTTAATTTAATGCACTTCTTTTCAGATTTTTTAATTATGGTTAACAATTTAATGGAATGGTATGGAAACGCAGTCCGTGTACATTTGTTTCACAAAAGATACTTGGTATTCTATCATCCACAGTACATAGAGGTATTACATCATTTTATTTTGATGAACAATAATATTTTTATAACCTGGGTTATCTGCGGATGTTGATAAAAAAATCTAAATTATATTGTATACATTTTTGAAGAACACGAAGTAGGTACTTCAAGAACCAGTTATGAAAATAAATTGATCTGTTTTACCCTGGTGAGCTACCAAGAAGAAGGATGGGAAACGATAGCAAGTGACGAAGATGAAAATGTTGAGCTGGTGGAGTAACGAGAAAAAAAAGTACTTTATTTTTTGTACGTTTTAAGCAGACAAACGTACAGACAGGTCACCTGTTAGTGATCACCAGTCTGAGGTGTCACTACGGCTTTGCCTGCCTGGAAGGAAATACGCCCTAAAACTACATCGAAGATTAAATTTTTTTGTTAAAACCACTGAAAATAAGTTTCCTTTCAGCCAGTATTGTCTCGCACAGATTTAATAACCAAAGGAAGATCCTACAAGTTCCTTAGACCTTGGCTCGGAGACGGTCTTCTCACTTCAACCGGTATGTAGTCTTTTTTCTGAGACAAACTTGTATATCCCTTAAAATCACATAACTGCATGTCATCAAATGCTAATTTATAGTTTTAAATTTACAACTTGCTCTATCATAACAAAGTCGTATACAAAACATAATAATATTTAAAGAATGAAAAAAGTAGCAAACACACAAAATTCGAAATTCAAAATGATGCGTTCCATATAAAAGTGAAATTATCCACCTACCTTTATAAAACACACCTACATACCTTTAAACGTAAGGTTTTGAATAGCTGTCTAAACCAATTCCTAAGCGAACTTAGTACAAAAAATATTACTTGAATATATTTGCAGAAATAAAGTTAAAAATACGAAGTTGTAAACAATGCGTGAAGAGGGCAAGGTAGGTATATTTAGTAAAATAAGTAGTAACGCTTATTAAAGGTGCAAATCCTTTAGGAATATATTTATTTACTTGTTATATTAAATATTAGTAGTAGGCTTTAAGAGAAGGATGAATAATTTACGAAGTTGTATTTACTTCTACGTAAAAAAATATATATTTTATAATTTTTTTTATTACAAAATACAAAACAATATTTTGTTATTACTACCGACAAATTGAGGATATTATCATACAAAACCATTATGCATGGAAATCTTTTTTTAGGCAACAAGTGGAAAACTCATCGTAAGTTTCTGACGCCAGCGTTCCACTTCAACATCCTGCAAAACTTCCTGCCAGTTTTTCTGAAGAATGAGAAGATCCTGGTGAAGACTCTGATGGGTGTCACAGGCGGGCCACCTGTCAATTTGTTTCCTATTATAGCGCTAAATGCACTGGATAATGTCACAGGTTTGTATTTTTGAAACTAATTTGAAATTATAGCTGATTTAAATTATCTATCTATACTTTAATAAAACTTTGAGTATATTTTTTCGGTACATTGAATATTTTTCTAAAATTTTAATGAGGGAGCAGTTTAATATTTCAATAGAGCACGAAAAAATTTTTTTGGTATCTCTTTGTCTGAACTCTATTAGTCTTATGTTATGCCAGCAACAGTTCGCCTGAGGTCATAAGGTACTGATATACATTAACAATCAAATAAAAACAAAGATAATAAAGTTTATTAAAAATATTTAAAAACACAAGCTAATTACGTAAGCTGCGGGTGGAAGTTCCAAAAAAACCAAATTCAATTTACTAAACTAATTTAATTAATAAACATTACAATTAAACTTATAATTAATTCTAGACTAATTCCTATCGATGATAGATCAGGAATCAAAATTTTAACATTAAACCAAAAAAGAAGACTTGAAATTTGCGTCTTTCGATATGTCGCAATAGCTTAGTTGCACTTTATTATATTTGAGAACCAAGTGGTACCACCTACGCGTGCCGGCTACGTCGGCAGTCCTTCTGGGGTTCCTCTACGTAATTTGTTAAAGGTTTTTTCATGAAGAAACTATTCCTATTAATAAAAATAATTTTCCAGGCGGAAAGAGAGCGAAAAGAACGCGAAGAAGCGGAAAAGCGAGAGAAGTTGCGGCTCGAAGCGCAGAAGAAGGAACAAGAAGAGATGCTTCGGAAGCAGAAGGAAGAACAGGTATTTTTATAATGTGTTTTTTTCAAACCGTTACCTGCAGTCTAACTTTTGATCTAAGGGGGGATTTCTACTTTATTATATAATCTATATATATAAAAATAATAGTCACTTTTCATTGTAATTTTATAACTCGAGAACGGGCTCACCTATCCAAACCAAATGTTTAGGCTTAGTTCGGACAATTTAGTAGATGGTTTATGTGAAGTTTACACAAAATGGGTAGAGTGGTTCTTCATTTATCACATTGTTTGTATTGGTAAATAGGGATTTTACTGTCAAATTGAACCTTTATTCCGTCCACGCCAACGAAGTCGCGAGAGAAAGCTAGTACTATTAAAATAATGATTTAGATTTTTGAATATCAGTACATTCCCCGGATTCTCCCAGCTGTCCCTCAACCCTTCTCTAATTTAGTCCTATTAATATTTCTTATTGTTTAGGAGAAACGGGAAGCAGCAAGGAAGGAGATGGAGAGACAATGCCAGCTCGAATGGGAGAAGAAGAGGTGAGAAAACGAGAGAGAAACCAATACGACAAAATATTAGTTATATTGATAAAAACCAAACCAAAAAACATATTTTAAATATAAAAATGTTTCCATGTTTACACGGCGGCTGCATACACCTCATTTAATCAGATACTGCTAAATATTTAATCTTCTAGAACGAGGGAACTGGAAGCGATGCGCACAGAAGAGCAGAGCAAGGTGCTGAGTCTGAAGGCCAAGAGTCAGGCGGTGGCTGGTGAGCTCAGTACAGCTCAGCAGCGCGCCAGCAACCTTGCTAAAGACATCCGGGAGACCAGAACGGCGGTTGCTGCTGCCAAATGTACCATCGACTCTATGAGGTCAGTAAATGGACAATAAATATATGTATATAATATTTTTGGCCTTTATAGACTCAACGATAACATACTACCAGTAAATAAATTTAGTCATAGGTAAGAAATACATATTACACTCAGTAATTATTTATATAAGGTCAATTGGTCTGTTTTTCATGAAATTTGCTAGAACCAAATCTTAAAAATCTTGTACTTATACTAATTTAAAAATACAGGAATAGAAAATATATCTTTTTTGCATTAAAATCAATTGTGTTTACGTGGAAAACAGCTATTATAGCAGCGTATTTTATTATCGTAAATAAGTTAGCACTTGACTACTACCTGATGGTAAATGACGATGAAGTCTTCGATGGTAAAGCGCACTAACTTTGTAGAAGATAAACCACTCGTGACTTCAAGACTTTTACATTGTAATCGAACGAGAACACCTACGCGGGCAACTTAGTCTAGTCCTTCACGTGTTCTCAATATTTTACAGGTCTGATCGCGACGCGAGCATGGCTGAAATGCAGCAGCTCAAAGCCAAGGTTAAAGAGCTCAATGCTAAACAGATAGCGCTCAATAAGGAAAAAGCAGAGCTGGATGCTAAGGTAATAATTTGACAGGCCGGTTGGTCTAGTGGTTAGTGAACCTGACTACTACACTGGAGGTCGTGGGTTCGATTCCCACCCAG
>DWJZ01000295.1:0-35719 GCA_018249125.1 Asbolis capucinus
TATTTAAAAGTATATATGTAGGTTTACTAGTTGTCTGATCACCATAGCACAAGCTAACGCTTAGTTTGGGGTCAGATGGCCTAGTGTGAGTTGTCCAAAGATATTTATTTATTTTATTTATTTAATTAGTCTCGCTTCGTCCTATAAAACGGGGTTGAAGTTTTGCAAACTAGTTCAGCTCCGACGATAATGCATTCTTATAATAAGTATGATCTGCTGCCACGATCAGGATTGGTTCAGACTAGAACACTTCTCAACGGTTAACAATACAGTGAAATTTAATCCTGTAATTAAAGCTTGTGTTTTGAAATATTTTACTAAACCTTGTTTGTAACTCGTTTGTACCGTGATACTGTGGTAATCTTTTTAAATTTCCCTGATATATTACGACAAAAAATAATAACATAAATGATTTCTTCATTGCGTTAAAAGTTAAAATTATTCTTTAGCTGCGATTTACATTGATTTTAAAAATACACAAATTACTTAGGAGCTTTTCATTACCAGTGAAACGTCTGTATAAAGTAAACAGGAACGTGAAATATTACACGCTACCGACATTAAATTATCGGCATTGCTTTTGCAGGGTATTTTGGTAAGAAAAACATTGCAATGTTATTTATTTACGGTCCATTATCATGTAATACCTTACCAATCGTTGTGATGATATATTTCTAGGGCATTAGTGTCAATATTCATAAGACTTTGCCCTCCGTTCGTTTGTATGTCACAGGACTCCTTATCTCTTACATGAAAATAGTTTTTTCTTATCTATAATTTTTTAGTTCCTGGCAGACCGTGCATTGTTCGACAGGAATACAGTAACACCGCCATCTATCGTAACTTAATCTAAAAGTAGATGTGCTTTTTATACCTGAGTCAGGATTCGAAAAGAAAATTTAACGACAATCGTTGCCTAGCAACCGACAACGGGAGTAATATATAATATCGAAAATATTATAATATACGCCCGATACCTGTTGCTAGGCAACCATTAATAGTAAACATTCTCAGTCCGTCCAGTTATCTAGTCCGAAGATCCTTAAGCTAGAAGTTGTAGTTTATTATTTTTTAAGGTTGATTTTTTTCCATCTTACTCATACCATCTTAGGATAGGTCGTTTAAAATAATTGATTAGTATCTTGCAAATGCCATTTTTTTTGTTAGAGATGTGTTGATGAAACACTTACTAAGATTTAAAGTCGTATTGTTAGGGTATCGGTTAAGTTTGGAAATCCGTAAAGTTATAAATATAAATCATCATCATCATCAGCCTTTGGATGTCCCCTGCTGGACATAGGCCTCTCCTAAACTGACCGGTCCTGAGCGCTTTGAAACCAGCGGATTCCCGTTGTTGTCCTTAAGTTATCAGTCCACCTGGTCGGGGGGCGCCCTGTGATCCTTTTTCCAAGTAGGGGTCTCCATCCGAGGAGCTTTCTTCCCCAATGGTTATTGGTCCTTCGAACTATGTGCCCTGCAAATTGCCACTTCAGCCGGCTAATCCTACGAGCTCGTATGTCGCTCATTTTTGTTCTTCTACGAATCATTTCTAAACCGAGCATAGCCCTCTCCATCGTCCGCTGCGCGACCTTGAGCCTGTGCATCAGGCCAATAGTGTATCACCACGTCTCGGATCCGTAAATCATCACATGCAACACACACTGTTCGAACATCCTTCGACTTCAGGCACTGAGGTATATCGGATATAAATAATGAATTAAAAAGCTAATAAACCTACACTTTAATAAAAAGGACACATACAATAATTATAAATCTAATTGTTTATCAATCATATAATTATTAATTGTAATTTTATGCATTTTTTGTTATGGAAATAAAAAATAAAAATTGAGAAAATAAATTGAAGAAGTCGTGAGATCGTTAGTGCCATTATTTTCATGGTTGCTGTACAGCTGGACTGATTGTCATAACTTTTCATTGGTTGTATTGTCATCTGGAATAGAGGAAAAGATCTTGATTAATGAATTAAGAATAACTGTTTGTTTGCTTTAAAATATTTCAATAATTTAACCCAAACACACCATAATTGTAAAAAATGGTTACTAAAACGAAGTCAACAACAGGCAGAAAAATCAACACACGTAGTTTACACAAGTTTATACACAGATACACACTATTGAGCCAAACTCGATTGTGTTGAATTTTTTTTTAAACAGATTAATTATGCAAGTAATAGATGTGGAAGAGAGAGTCCTTAAATAATGTTGTACAATAAAAATATTTAACAGATTGTCAATTTATCTTGTAATCTTATATACATAGTTAACTACAGGTACACATAAACTCACAGTAAAGATACAGCCCAAAGTTTTTCGTAGAAAGATAGTGGATGCAGCTGGATAGTGGAATACTCAGTAATTGCCACACAACCGGCAATTTAAACAAATACTAAAGATGTTAAGTCTAAACAAAATGGTTGTAATATGATGCGAACTCGCGAAACTTTAGTGGTTTTAATATAGCTTTGGTTTTATTAATACATTGCTCACCTAGCGACCAGCACCGCCCGCAGCGCATAATACCTACCTGGCCGGAGAAATACCGATTCCAAAATAGCTGGAGTGAGAATACATACGCATCTCCAATTTCCAGTGGGATTGTGATTGAAACGAATTTTTGCATTTGGCACAGATTTTGCCTCATTCTCAGTTGTTTTATGACTATATAAAACTAAAGTTAGCATAACGTCTGTTTTCTAGTCATTATAATCCAGGCGTTGGACGACAGCCAAATGTCACATTGCAAATTAAACTCTAATCGCTGGGTAATTGTATCGACGTACGTCGAGTTAAATCATCAGTGTAACTCTACTTTGTAGGTATATCAGTTATAGATTCTGTGTGAGTACTTGGTGTAAAATAATATTAAACACTAGCCGTTCCCGTGACGGAACCCGTGGAACAGTTATTGTTCCATCCCCCCCACAGGTCGTAGTTTCGCAAACACTAGAACAAATATTTATTTCACCCCCATGTATGTTTAGCGATTTTTACAAACAGAAAACCCTGAACTTATAGTGAATAATAGCTATTTTATACAACAGAACAGTAGTCCTTAATCTTTTAGTGCCCATGGACCATTTGACAAAAATAATGTCTCAATTAATTATGGACTACTAACTTTTTAAAGGTTATGAAATGGTACGAGTAAATTGAAAATGAGTAAATTCCAATTTCTTTAATATTTTTCTAATGGCTTCGCGGACTACGGGTGCTTCTCGAGCCCACCAATGGTCCGCGGACCACCTGTTAGGAACCGCTGCAATAACAGCTTTGTTTTGAAAATTATTTTGAATTGACTCCCTGCTGCAGTGATATTGAATTTTTTATTCGATGAACGATACCAATATATTTTAAGCAAACTTAATCCATAATGAATGCCGTAATAATCTATTATTAAGACTACATTTAATTCCTAAGTTTTCAATATCCTTGCGCAACTTCATAATGTATAAGACTTGTTGATTATTCTAAATAAAAAAAGTGTCGAAGTTGTATTAATTTTATTATGTCGAAGTAATATCTTTTATTACAAGTTTTTATTTACCTTGCATTGTATGTTTGTATATTAGTATATTTGTTTGTTATGCGTCAAATCTTGCGAGTTTAATTAGACCCACCTCCCCCTACACTACGGAGCGGAAATTTTGCATAAAATGTTCATTCTGATGACAATGCAGTTTTATGACAAGCATGACCTGATACTACCTTCAGGATTGGCTCCAGACAACGGAACTCCTTAACGGTTAACAATACAGTTATGAAATTTTGTGTATTATGGATGTGTAAAGCTTGCATTTCTAAATATTTTTATAAAACCTTATATTTATGAGATACAATCGGACTTTAATATGTTTTAGAGTCTGAAAGTTTATGGCAAAAGTAAAGGTAAAAAAACGGATAAGAGTGGCCACGCGCAGTTTAGGGTTCCGTAGTAGCCGTATTGAAGAGTTCATAGCCCGACGGGTTTATTTGTAAGTGATCGAAATAAAGTTAAGAAACAGTGAGTGCAGTCGGTTGAAGGATGTATGACAGCGAGAGGCATAAATCCATAAATACTTCCATGATACGAAATGCACGTAATTTCGTAGGTCCCCATTATCATTGTCAGATCGCAAACCTAAGGCGGCTTTAAAAACTCCAGACATTGAGTTATCCACTAACCCCTCCACATCCTCCACTCCTCTGCATTAGAGCAGCGTAGTGGAGTGAATGAACTCAGCGTCTTCAGTAAAAGAGACCCGTGCTCATTAGTGGGCCGTTTACGGGTTGAAGCCTAATTAGTCGTATGAATACATTAAATAATATATTAATAATGAACCTACAATATCGTTGACACAAATAATAGCTCTTCATCAAATAATGGACTTTAATGATAATGATTTTAAACTACCTTTCTACCACCGTTGTCATAGTACTGCGATGAAATGTGGCTTTCTAAAAGGATACTACTACTAAATCGGATATCGCTGTGACTAAAAATTTAAGCTTTTCGGGTCACAAAAAAAATAATCTTAATTCTCACTAACACTCTTTCTTTCGCAGTTGCCATCGGGCTACACACATCCCAGAACAAACATTCATCTGCCATGTAAATGCTTTTTTTAAATATTTGGTCTGTCCAGGAATGTAATCTGAGCCCTTCGCAACTGTATCAACAATATAATATTATGTTTCTCACATTCCAATTTTAAATCTGCTAAACTATTTATGTAAACGTTAAATTACACAGTCTGGCAAGCTTGTATCACTTTAAAGCGTTGAAGTGTGTAATTATGTGTATGATCACACTCACTTTGTCCCCTGCAACGCGCAGCCCGCCCCTACATTACTCTCATTTGCTTGCATTTCAGCTGAAAATAGCGCTGAATATGCGTCACAATCGTGACTGATCTCTGAGTATAATTTTGCTGTGTTATGCCGACATACAGTGAATCAATAAAGTGAATCAAGAATCATTGAAGGCGTTGATTCAAATATTATTTTAAGAAATTAATGTCGCTTCAAGCGGTATAGTCCGGGTGTCCGGCATACATGTTTTCCACATGTTTTTTTTTACCTTAGATAAGTTAGCGCTTGACTACGATCCAACCAGATGGTAAAGCGCCCTAACTTAGTAGAAGCCTATTCACTCTTGACTTGAAGAAGATTACGATGATGGAAATTTTCCGTGAGTTTGGATGTGATCACCTCCTTTTTACTTTGCAAAAACTATGTGTGGCTTTGCAAAAATACTGTGGTCGCCTAATAGGGATAGCTGGGAATCAGTGGCCATGGTACCACGTGAAACATAGTACTATACCATGTGCAGTACAATGTGACCGTTTATGACACGCACAGACTTACCAACAAACAAACAAAAATGTTAGTTTCGGTTCTAATGATTACTAAAAACTCCCAGTAACAGTTTAACCTAAAAATATATTCCATATAGACCTGTAAATAATACAGTTACAGATTTATTTTATGTATGATGCAGATTAAGCATTACTGACATTAATGTGTTCTAAAACCAAAAATATATTTCAAAGCAAAACGGTTCCATTGACTAAATTTTATGTGAAAATTTTAACAAAACAACGTTTGTGCTTGAGTTATAAAGGATATTGACACACTTTTTCTGGTGTAAAGACTTCACAGTTTGTCGAGCAGTGAGTTTAATGGATTCGAAATGTAGGCAAGCTGTTGAGCCTTTATACCTACTGACTGTCAAAGCGATGCCAGCGAACCGTGCAGTTTAGGCCATAAACTAGAAAGGTTCATAAATCTCTGTCAGCTATCTACTTACATATATCTGTAACGAAAACTCATACATACTCTCAGAAAACAGGAAAACAACAAATATATAACTACTATTTTTATCTTTTTAAATTTTACCGTTGAATTACAACATGGTGATATATTTTGCTAAATTTAAAGTTACTTGCTTTTCATGATAAACTTTTTCTAACATTTAACTTATGTTTGAACGGTAACGGTACTAAAGGTAAAAACTATTTTATAACCGTTTTCGTTCTATAATTAAAAAAAATACTAAATTTTTTACCGACTTCAAAAAAGGAGGATACACAATTTGTATTTTTTTTATATATGATCCCTCAGAACTTTTTACTGAGTGGACCGATTTAGATTTTTTTTTGATCGAATCGAATGCGATGTGGTCTCATTTTTTTTATGACCTCTGACGAGTAAGTAGTTTTGGAGTTATTGTTCCTTTTAATATTTTTGTTTTTTTTTACCGATTAACTTTTGACTAGGTGGATCCATTTAGATAATTCTATTTTATTTCAAAGGTTATACTTATCCCGTAGTTTCATGAAATTTCAAGCGACATCTGACGAGTAGTTTTGAGTTATTAGCATTTATCTTTTTTTTTCTTAATATTTGGTACTTTATGTTGGGTATTACGATCTTTATATATTTTTTTTTTGTTCAAAAGCTTATACTTGCTGGAAGATTGCATGTAGTTTTGAGCGACATCTGACGGTTAGTGTTTGAGCAATCTGTAATAATGCGTATTTAACTGGTTGTGTCTATGTTGACAATGATAGTTTCATTTTATTACTTGTCGGAGGCATTTGAAGTTGGTTTTTTTTATAATAAAATGATTATATCTAAATTAGTCCAGTGGCTTCAGAGTTGCCATACAAATTTTATTCTGTTATTCCGCGTGCATAAAATCGATTCCTACGACGAAGACTATTCTTTGCCTTTTCTTGTCCTATAAGCTACAAACTGCACCCTTATAATGAAAGTAGCTTGATTCAAAATTCCTATAATTTTAGATATTTATTATATTAAATTATAATATTACGTTGTCACTGTGTATTCGAAAAGTTAATAGATAAATCTGCCCAAAAAATAATTGTGTGCGATGAAAAAATATATTCAACACTGTACTTTTTTGAAGACTTATTTGATTGCCAAAAAAATTGCATTTTTTTTTCCACTTTCATTCTAAGGGTGCGGAACATGTTAGGTTTTGTCTAAATCGATGAAGACAGAAAGTGAATCTCATGTAAAATATTTGGGTCTTAATCTGATAAGAAACCTGACTGCATTAAAATATTCAAAATATATTTAATGTACAGAACGGATGTCGTTATGGTTTAATTATTTTTTTTTTATTCTCTTGACTAACTCCCGCGGGTTTTTTTAAATCCCAAAATCAGTTACTTGTGATTGTAACAACCTCATTGTACAATTTATTATACTTATTCCCTGTCCCACGGGAATTAACAAAACTGTGGAATTACTTTCCACTAAATATTTTTCGCGTTTTAAATATTGCCAAACATTATTAGTGAAGAGGTATTTTTGTACAAGTTTTCATCCTCCTTTTCTATCCTCCACACGGTAAAATTTAAGAGACAATGAATTTATTTTGAAGGTATTATATTAAGGATGTGTATTTTACAAACTTAAGGCACACCCATACACGGATCTCCGAGGAACTTTTATTGAAAATTTTAAAATATTCACCGTAATTGCCTTTTTTTGTTTTCGTTAAGAAATATCGAATAATTAAGAAACATGTATTTCTTTAACATAAATGAGAAAAAATTGTAGCTATTTTCAAGTAAATCGGTTGATATTAAAAAAAAAATCATACAAACCTTCATCCTCTATCCTAAAAATCCTGCTATTATTCGGTAAAAAGTTTCCAGGATATAAGTAATAAGTTTGCAAAATTTAATCGAAATCAAAGTTACAATGTTCCAGGGTTTTCACCAACTAAACCAAGGCTTTTCACGTGATGCGCGTACACAGACAGAATAAATCTAAAAACAAATATTTTCGTTTTCTATCTCGTTATTAGAATGCCCCGTCATAAAAATTAAAAAATATATATTCAATGTACATAAAAAAATATTTTTGAGTTTAATTATAGTAAAGATTTTCTATATGTTTGTTTATCCATCGGGCATTACATCGTGTGCCGTGTGGGTATAGTACATTGTAAAATGTTTAATTCTAGAAACAACTGTCTTATAAACGTTGTATGTACATTCCACTGTACAACCTTATTCTATAATAAATAAGAGGACATCAGAGGGAAACTATTTGTTCTACCTATATATATTTTTTATTTATTTCTTTTCATATACCGGGTTCAGTCAGTCAGTCAAGTCGCTCTGATACATAAAAAACCGACCTTCGGATGCGCTCAGTTTTCCCTCTCAACTACAACAAATAAACAAACAACAAATAATTTATCCTCGGGTCCTTCGGGCCACAGAAAAGTACAAAATCTTTGTGCGAATGTATGAGTATGTTGTGTTTTTTTATATCTTACTTTACTACCTTTGTTTGCGCCTTCTAATGATATTGCAAAGCTGTTTGAATCAGACGCAATATAGCGGCAGTACTGGTCAAACTTTACAGAAGTTTAGTTTATTAATGGCTCTTACATTTGTATTACTGTTTTAATGATTACCATGCAAAGGTTTGGTGTAAATATTATGTGGTGTTTTGATAACATGGTATCAATTTGAGTAATTGTAAAAGGATGGTGTTGCGGGAGGTGAGTGGGGATGTCGGGGAGCGCGGGAGTGCTCGTCTCAAAATAACCCGTCGTATTTCGGTCGCGCCGCCCCCCGCCGCCTTCGCAGCGCTTGCGCAGCGTTCGATCCGCCGGCTCCGCACTATCCGCTAACTATTCGCAATCGACCGACGTCTTGGTTGTTGGACTTGGGTTATAATGACTTGACTTCTGCTAAATGAACCCGTGGACTAGTATAAGTTTATCGCAGTGGCGTATTTATTTAATTTTAGGCGAGCGCCGAAGCGACCGCTGTTTAACGATAAGGACGAGTAGCGTAGAGTGAGAGTTTTTTGTGCGTTGTGGCGGCGTGATGGAGAAGCAGTCCCGGTGGTCGGAGCAGCGCTCCGAGAGGCGCGAGCATGTTGTGCAGCAGCAGGAGAGCGTCCAGCGCACCGAGCACCACTATACCCACCAGATGCACACACAACAACGAGGTCAGTTGCTCACATTAATATAGTAACCCTTCTCATACACCATACCGAACCACTAACTTAAATACTTCGACTTTGAAGTGGCCCTTGCGAGTTTTGTAATTGAATACGCGCCCCGAGACACGACATAGACTCGGCGCAGTCGGCGGTTACGCGAATTAAGATCAGCCTGCGAGGTCCTTCCTGATGAGTAATCGAGCTGAGTAAAATCACGCATCAGGAAACCAAAGCCGTGCACAAATTTGTGCATAGCGGTTTTCCACGGGAGCGAGGTAGTGTGGCTATTCTGGGGCGTGCGTAGGCGCCGAGACTCGCCCCGCGCGCGCCCGAAGGAATGCGCTCCGCTGCCGTTCGCATACTTTTCACACTTGTTTTTGATATTAAATTTCAAGGAACATAAAAGGAGCCCGGTGAACTTTTGGTAAAATGAAATCGACGTTTTCTCCAAATGCCGATGAATTAATTGACAAAATGTTTAAATCGAAACTGGCAAATCATACCGCACTTAGAGTTCACTTGTCTCTTGCTTAAGGTTGCAATGCGAATTCACGCATTAAAAACTTGTTTACTTTTAAGGCATAATGTTGTGTCCTTATGTGGAACCAGTACAAATATGTTTCCATTCAAGGATTCTTTTTTTCAATAAAAGTTTAAGATGTTAAGAAACTGGGCCGAATATTAATGTACTATATCACTTACAAACTAACAAATACTACAAATTTATACGATAACATTATTTACTGTGTTTATTTTGTTATTTCTTCAAAACAAATATTTATTAAAAGTGAATATGACATCGTCTCAAGGAATGTTCATTTTACCAACTTCATAGTAAACGAACATACAGAAATAATAAATTAATAAATTTAAACAAATTGTTTTTGTTTTTGCTGTTTCATTAATTACCTATTTGCGTCAACATTTTAATTTCCCTAGATTTACATAAGGAACATTTGTAAAAGAATGCATTGTAAACAAATTTTAATTATTATATGATTATTAACAAAATTACTTTTAAATATTAAATTGAGTCTTCAAATGTGTAAATTACTTAAAATAATCATAAGAGAATAGTTAATAACCTCAATTTAACGAAAGTAACACATCTTGTATAAGTTCGAAGAACCAAAATAAACAATAAAAGATACAGTTGCGTCAATAAATACCGCAATATCCGAAGATAAATATTATAAAATTCTAAATATTTTAAAACTTATAATACTGAGTACTCATAAGAAATTGAAACGAATTTTGTATTGATATTTAATTATATTTACACGAAGATTAATTATATAAAAGAAGTCGAGTATAAAATAATAAGGAAAGTTATAAAGAAGTCACAATATAATCAATAAATGGTATTTATTCGTTTTTATTATAGGTCTCTGTGGCCTATTTCAAAATTACCGTCAAATAAAACGAATAATTAACATAGAATAACATTCCTTAGTCTCATTACAGTAAACAGCTGTTTAAACTGAAGCTCACCTTAATGTTATAATGCAAAATATATTTTTTTACATTATATAGCACAAAGTAAAATTTACTCAATCAATGTGACTCACGGTCACTTTCATTCTTATCCTTCATGTAGGCCAGTAAAAGGACAAACGTGGTAAAGAAGAGTGTTATCAGGTCAATCTGAAGACAAAAATTAACAATATTTCTCTTTATATAATTTATATTATATAGTCAGTAATAGTATAGAATATGTAAATTATACATTTCTTTTCTTTTAAATATAATTCACACCTCTGCAACGTATTTATTAAAGTAGTTAGTACCATATGAATTCATTTGATAAGTAATTCGCACGTAATTAAGTTCCAATTAGAACCACCGTCCTAAAAGTACCTAGTTTGTAATAAATTACAGTTCTGAGATACTTGAAATAATTATGATTATGTTAATGTTAGTTATTATAACAAATTAATTAAACATAATAGACGTTCATTATTTGAACCCCTTATTTACATCGATAACGTGTTTTACTCGTACTGTTTTTGCTTTCCATCGCTTTAATTAACGGTTTTCTATTTCGATGTATGACTGAGAATTACGGAATAATAGCATCATTAAAGTATACAAGCGAAAAACTATGGTAAAACTTCGTACTTGTTTTCACTCTTTCTTAACGTCTGCGTTCAATGAAGACAGGGATACCTTTTCACCAACCTCATTCGAATCATTCACTCTTTCTCAGAAGGTCGACGACCATACTCATAATTACTATTAATATCTTTATTTGTGTCAGTGGAAATGCTATTGCGACTGTATTTAATTGTAAAACCTGCTCCGCCATTTTAAATGCCTTCGCTGTTGTTGATGCGACATGTTTATCATTAAATCTGTTTTAATCATAGTTTATGGTTGCGAATACGTGTAAAATACGTACTTCAGTTAGTTTCGCGGCGATTCCCAAGCAACGGTAGACGACAGGCAAGATGGTCATCTCGATCATCATTTTCTGGTTCCGTCCAGCGCGTAGTTAGAACGCTCGTCGCTCATTATAACATAACAGCTTAACTGTAGCGCGTCGCGGTTGTTGAATCTATCTTATCTCTAGAAAAAACATTAAAAAACACATAACCTAAACTCATGCCTCAGTTCAGTAACAAACTGGAGCATTTGTTATAACCACAGTAGGTACTCAACTAGTTACGACAGGCAACTATTTGAAATTCACAGGAAAGTGTCATTAGAAATAGTTTTGTAATGTGGCTGCAACTGTTATTGCAAATCAGTTACAGATATAAACAAGACTATTTTTTGCGATATGACGCATCTTGCCTTTCGTCTTAGTCCATAATGAGGAAAGAGGTTTTAATACAATCATTATAATCACACCATGTTGACATGAATTACAATTGCTGCCCTGAGAGGCGCTAACGGTTATTAAAATTGCTCCTTAGTACATCTCACAAATCTATGTGAGGCACTTTGAATGATTTTATATTTTAGCGTTTATGAGATTTCATTTGAATTGATATCAAAATTAATAGCATGTTTGTTAAAGTACTGTAACACAGGAGGGAAAACACAAACAAAATACTTAAGTTAATGATAATTAACGGCTGTTTTGAGTTATTAGTACTACTCGTTAAATAAAGCATTAAGAAAATGGCAACATTAGCTGTTATTTTCCATGTATTATTAGGAGATATTGGATTTACTTAACCCCAAATTTTTATCATTATATTTGGCACTAGCATTGATACAAGAGTATTAAAATTTACAACTTATTCGCTTATGTATAACGTGTTCCTATATGGCGGTTGAAAAGTTTTCTTGTGGAGTTTTCTAAAGGTTTATTTATTATTAAAGTACATATAAAATATCCTGGTGGAGAATGCCAATTGGCACGAAGTCCGCCCTTCGTTAAGCGTATTTTTAGGAACTTACAATAAATCAATAAATTTCATTTAGTATTATGATTCGTATGTTAGTATTATGATTCTGTTAGTATAAAAATAACGAGCACAGAGGTAGATTTACATATCACAAAATAACAAATGGCGGAAAATTAGTATACCATAAACACTAATAAAAAATAACACACACAGCCCGCGAACTGACATTCATCAGTCTACTCGCATTCCGAAAATATGCTCAATCGATTCCTTGACCTTAAATCCCCTGACTTTCAATTTTCTTAATATGTACAAGAATTGCTCGTATTAAAGTATACGATTATGTTATTTACACTTTGATTAGCTTCTGGAATGATTTCCCGCATCTGCGATTCGTTTCAAATAATGACATATTGATTCTCAACGGCACTGCAATAAATAAACCTCAATTTAACGAAAGTAGGTAATACGGGAAAGTTAAAAAGATCCATATTACCGTTACCTGTGTTACAGTGTTCCTTTTTCTGTTAAAGCAATGATGACAAATACATTTTTATCTAATAAACTAATTGATATATGTACGAGTATAACTGATTTTGAATCTCCAGTTTTATAACCAAAATTTTATCTACAATACTCATCACTGTGAAAAAGTTATTCTATGGCAGCTTTCGTAAAATTCTAATAATTTGGCTGTTCCCGTGTTCCACACTTAGTACTCTAAAAACTTTTTTGTATTGTTTTTTAATTTCTTACTTTCCCGCAAGTGTAAGCAATGTGAACAGGCCGTTCGTTACAAATCCACCAACTTTCACTGGAGTAGCGTGATGGAGAATGCTCTTTAGGCCTTCTCAATCACGATGAGAATCCCTCAGTAATAAGACCATTAATGATTTCAAGCCACGATTTATAATACATTTTTATATAATGTATTTATCAGCATCAGTTTCCGTGTTTATTTGTTGATCATAACTAACTATATATTTGTAGAAGTGTGACGAATCTCAAGTACTCACTCGGGTTTACTGTTATGTACCCTATAAAGAGGTATAGAGGGCCAGTGACCATATGGCGCGCGGTATGTGTCAACGGCAGGCATAACGAAATGATCGCGGTCTTGAAGGCAACAAAGCTTGCGTCCACGTCCGTCTATATATCGACTACGGAAAGTAAAAAGGGCGTATCTCTTTAGCATAGCTCATTAGAGTTTCGCCATTATACGTAAAACAATAAGATCGAAATTCTTATAAGTTGCTCTAAAGAGATAGTCCCTTTTTGTTTTCCTTCGTCAATATTATACATGAAGCAAAAAATTAAAAAACCCGCACACTACCATGCAATTGACATGTATTATTACGATACCACCTGATGGTAAGTGGCGATGCAGTCGTTTTGTTGCACTCAAAGATGTCAATATTTTTACAAAATCTGTACTAAGGAGCGATTTAAATAACCATAAACGACTCAGAGTGCGGCAACGAGGGTAAAGCGCATTAACTTATAATTTATTAATACATTTGTGAACGTCGTTTTGAATAAACTCATACAAATAATGTGAAACTTTTAGAGTTGTAACATCTACGATGGGTACTACATATCTATACACATATATCCGTTTTTGTGTTCTTTAAATGCGTTTGCTTATACTATGTTGAATACAAAAATCATTATTTCATTGGTCACGCCATAATCTGAGAACGACTGTACCTGTTACATTAAAAAAAAACCAATAACAAAGGAATTAAGAAAATTTACAGATATTTAAACAAAACCTCGAATACCTCCACAGACGAAGTCACGGGCAACAGCAAGTTTTAATAAAATACTGGGAACGTGTGTTGTATATAAAAATAATATGGCACTATCCGCTTGTTAACTTACTACTGTATAGTCAGAAGCACAAAAAGTTATTATCCCTTTTGCTTTCTACACATTAGGTATTCCGAAAGGAAATAAATGAAAATTGCTTCAGCATTTGGCTAACCTCATAAAATTGTTACTTTTAAGAGGGTAAACAGGTTTGTAATCAATACCTACATACTCGCGGTGTTGGGATTCTAATGCAATTGCGGTTAACATTTACGACATTATAAACCTGTTACTAATTTCATAACATACCGGACAGGGTTAAAAGCTAATGGGAGGATTTACACATTCAAAACCTGCAAGTGTGTAAGCTTTGAAAGCTTTGGTAGTGTGCGTGGGAGTTCTATTTAATTCAATTATTGAAGCGTTTATAGCCAGGCGGTTTGTTTCGATTGAAAGTGATCGGCAGAGTTAAGCACAGCACGTTAAGCCGTCTGTGCCGATTGTCGTTCGTTGTTAAAAACATATCCAGTATTTTTTTAATCCTAACATTTTAATACCTTTCAATAGGATTCAAAGTTCAAATAACACCCATGACCCGGAACAAAAACGTAACTGCCCGCCCCGGGTTAAAATTCAACCTGGGACCGCTTCACTTTGCGGGCAAGAAATAGTGAAGGGCGAAGCTCAGTTCCTCATATTAGATCAATATATATATCTGCTCAATAAATCACTTTATTTATTGCACACTAGTAGCATATTCGAGACTTTAATATAACTCTGTGACCAATTCCATTGATACCTGTTCAGTAGTTTTCACACTCGCGTTTATAATTTAAGTGGGACTCGACAGTCCAGAGCACAGTCATCGCGTGGTTTGTCATGAAAAAGAGTTTACACTTGTTAATATCTCATACAATATGACAAAACCAATAACAGGCAAACGCAATGCTTTATGGAAACAATTACAAATATTCTGTAGGTGGTTTACAGCAAATACTGATTTTCAAGATGACTTCATGATATCTTGACAATAGTAAAACTTAGTTTTAACTAAAATTAATATCTGTCTTCTATAAAATAAATATTTTTTCATATTAAAAGATGACTTCATTATTTATAATTTACATAAAATGAAACGATTCAGTGTTCACAATATAATAATAATATATATTTAAAAACAATCCATTCATTCAAATTAATTGAAAATGTCAGGTACTAGTTTTTATTTTTTCCTTCCTATCTTTGTATATGCTACTTTTTCATCTACTTCTTTCTCCTTCATGTTATTGAACCACGCCGGTCTGATAATTATTCAAACGTACGGGAAATTATAACAAACGTTTCCACATTGATTCTTTTTACTAACAACATACATTTATGGTTTCCAATAACGAAAAGTATCATCTGAAGGCATAGCGCACGTTACACTGTATTGGCATATTTTCAATTATTTTATTTATAAGTATTGAAAGACAAAGTGATTCAATTGCATGAAGCGAATGGCTATTTAAGATAGTTGATGTAACATTATGCGACTGATAAATGTTTTCCAAAGTATTACAATAACAACAATATTTTAAATTTACTTTTAGATAATTCAATTTTAAGTATAAGCTTCAATGTATCAATATATCGAGTTGTGTTAAAAATTAAAAAAACAACGACAAAATTTCTTGAATCTTCTTTGTTTTTCTTGTACTCCTAAAATTTTAATTTTACTCAGTTGCGGCGAAAAGGCATATGATAAACAATTTTTAAAACAGTGTAGTGAACTGTAATAAATTCATTATTATTATTATTTTCTTTTCTTGTTCTGTTTTTAATTTATCTATTTTGATTATCTTATATGTGCTGAGCCATCATTTATACTTTGTATTTTTAAATAGCGCCACGAATGTTTTATTACAATGTGACCTTGACCTACAAAGCGGCTTGTGCGATCATCCCTTATCTTTAGATTCCAGATAACAACTAATCTACTACCTATAACTTAACATTAATTATTTATTGCACACTACATAACGTATATATTATGATTGTTTTTTCTATGCAAACCTATTGAGAGTAATTGTATCTACGCACTTATCTATTTAAATTTATTATTGGACTCCAAATTCGTAAACAGTATAATATTGTTTTTGTGCAAAATTTTTACGTAAACTTACTTCAGTTTAATAACGTACTTTAATAATTGCCTCCAATCTGCTTTTATTCCTGTATGTTCATATTTATGACACGCTGGTAAACCTAACGTTTCCGTTTGTGCAAGAAGGCTATCTTTGTCTGTGTAACTAATATTTTTGTGTAACATATAATTCTACCAAAAGGTACCACATAATTTGAATAAAAATTATGAATCCAATAAAACAGTCAAGTTACAACATACTGCTTGAAAACATTTGATAGTTAAGTAGAAACTGACCTGACTATTGTAGGAGGTTATGAAATGTGTCAACTCTTTCTATGGCTTGGACATGTCCAAACATATGTCTTAAAAAGTCCACCGAAATGGCGTTCGTAATAAGATCCGAGCGAAGTGCACGAAAATAGACGAGCCAAGATCTCGCGCGCTTCGTCACCCTACGGCGGTGACTCATGCCGCTTCGAGAAATGTAGAAGCTGGAGTACTGCATGTGAAATGGCTGACTGTGATGTTACAACGGTGATTGAGATTTAAAAAATATGAAGGAGTATTTGTTAATACTTTTAGGTAGGACTTTTCAATTTTAGGAATCCCCAGTTAATTCGGGACCTAAGTTATGTCATGTAGTCCATACGCAATCTAGCGCAGAGACTCTATCTAGAATTTTTTTTAGAGTATCTTACCTTCCGCTAAAGTGAGATGTTTTTTTTGTCTACCCCGTCGTATGAGGTATCATTGGGTATGTAAATTATCGTATGTCTTAGGAGATCATTTTTTCATTTCGCGGATATAAAGCTTTACAGTCAACATTTATTTCGGATCATGTGCATCCTTTTTTCATTAGCTAAACAGTTCAGTGTTGTAGCATATGTACTATTTTAAAAGGAAAACTATGTCAGTTAGGTTTATAATTGTGCGAAACTCTCTTGGCCGGCCTTAATATTTATTTTGAGAATTATAATAATAATATATAATTTGATTCACCTATATACCTGTAAAATAAACACAGTCAGAGAGGATTCTCGCAAAGCAATTTATAACCGGTTTTTCATTTTTAGTAATATTGCATTCCTATTCATTTGATTAACGTTCAGTTAGTGAGAAATATTTTTTATGCTACCAAATTCGGTAAAGCATAGATTCTTAGACGTCATCTTAACATATTTTATTAATTAAAACACTGATTTAAATAAAACAAACAACAATATGTTACCCCAAACTTATAATAATATATAATGTAAAGTCATTGTTACGGAATCCGTTAAATAGTGTGTCACAAAGTTCTCACGTGTACAGAAGTCAATCAGTTAGTATTTATTGAAGAATGGATTTGAATTTAATGCGAATCCTAATTACGTTTTTTTTTTCTCGTTCGTTATTTTCACAACTATGATAACGGTGGACAACATTAATAGTATAATATTATTATAACGATTAATATACCCTCTTTGAATGTATTTTTAATAAAGTACAACGAATGAGTTTATTACTAGTTATACATTAGCCTTTTTTTTTGTTACAGTTGAGAGCACTGGTGGTGAACGACTACCCATCACTGCAGGCAGGCCTGGAGATCCATCTCCGCCAATATTTGAGCAAATATTTAAAAATGCGAGGTTCGCACAGGGAGGTAACGCAAAGTTCGAAGGAAAACTGAGAGGAAATCCAACACCTGTAGTATCATGGACCAGAAAGAAAGCACCTTTAGTAGAGTGCAATAAATACAGTATGACTTATAATGAACAGACTGGTGATTTATCCCTGCTTATTAAACAAATAGGGCCAGGTGATGAGGGTGAATACACTTGCACTGCCCGCAATCAATATGGTGAAGCTATTTGCTCAGTATATATTCAGCCTGAAGGGGCTCCTACACCAACACATCATACTTCACAGCAACAACAGAGTTACAGACACGTCAGTGAAAGTGTTGAACACAAATCATATGGCACCCAGGGGTATCAAACAGAACAAACCAGACAAACTCAAAAAATTGCATACACTAATGGTACTGACTATTCAGCTATAGAAGATTTTAAAGTTGATACTTTTGAATATAGACTACTCCGTGAAGTATCATTTAGAGAGTCTATTACTAAGAGATATGTTGGTGAAAGTGATATACACATAAGCACTGAAATTGATAAATCTCTTGGTGCAGTATCTCCACCGAAAATAGCACAGAAACCAAGAAACTCGAAACTGACAGAGGGCGCTGATGCGCAGTTTATAGTACAACTGTCGGGTAATCCAAGACCACGAGTTACTTGGTTTAGAAATGGTCAAAGGATTGTAAATTCAAATAAACATCAAATAATAACAACACAGAATCAAACGATACTTAAGATTAAAAATACCCAAAAGTCTGATTCTGGTCATTATACATTATTAGCCGAAAATCCAAATGGTTGTATAGTAACCTCAGCGTACCTTGCAGTAGAATCATCTCAAGATAGTTATACACAAGAACAAAAGTCTCAGTATACAATTGACACCCAACAAGTGGGTATAGAAGAAAGAGTTGAAATAAGTGAAAAAGCTCTCGCTCCGCAATTTGTAAAAGTCTGCCAAGACCGTGATGTTACAGAAGGAAAGATGACGCGATTCGATTGCCGCGTTACTGGCAGACCTTATCCAGAAGTCACGTGGTTCATTAACGATAGACAAATTCGAGACGATTATAATCATAAGATATTAGTTAATGAATCTGGAAATCATGCCCTTATGATTACAAACGTCGAATTAAGTGATAGTGGTGTAGTTACTTGCGTGGCTCGTAATAAGAGTGGCGAAACATCTTTTCAATGTCGCCTGAACGTGATTGAAAAGGAACAAGTTGTCGCTCCTAAATTCGTTGAACGTTTCAGCACGTTAAGTATTCGTGAGGGTGAATCCGTAGTATTAAAGGCGCGTGCAGTAGGCACACCTACACCTCGAATCACATGGCAGAAGGACGGCGTACCGATTATACCCAATCCAGAATTACGAATTACTACCGAAGGTGGAGCCTCGACTCTGGACATTCAGCGAGCTAAGGCGTCGGATGCGGCATGGTACCAATGCACCGCCCAGAATGTCGCAGGTTCCACCGCAACACGAGCAAGGCTCTATGTAGAAGTACCTAAGGAGCCTCCGGTCGAACAAAAACGTTTGCACTTACCACGGCCTAGTAAGATCATTGAGCCAGAGTAAGTATTTATTGTATATATTTTTGTTGTCCTAATAACTCTGTATAGTTGATTGTGCCGGATATTTTTTATATTTGATTAAAGAGTATTTTTAATTTATACCTATTCATTGATGTTATAGGCCATCTCCTGGACCAGAAATCATATATTTAAGGCACGTTGAAAGAGCGCGACCATATGTGCCACCTGGCGAAGAAGACAGAGTATATCCTCCTCCACAATTCATAATACCACTTAAAAATATCAGTCAAATGGAGGGTGGTAAAATACATTTTGAAACACGAATAGAGCCAGTTGGTGATCCATCAATGAAAATAGAATGGCTGAAAAATGGCCAAAGCATTGAAGCTAGTAAGTATTTTGTTATATATTTAAATACGCTTAAAAAGAAAGTATTGTTACACTTCATGAATACAATTTTCATACAGAATTTATAGATCTTTTTTTCGATCATCTTAGATGCAGTTGCTCTAAAATATAAAATACCCTGTAATCGAATAGGTAGTTTTATAACTTTTCCTGAAAGTAGAAAAGAGCAAAAACGGACAGATATTAATAAAATAAAATAAGCATTGTTTTATAGTATAAAGGTTTTTGATACTTCGATTTTTACTGTAGAAAAAGAAGAGGGAATTAAATGACGTTCCAAATATACTAATAAGCGTGTACGTATTTCAGGTTCAAGATTCACATCTATATTCCGTTTTGGTTATATATCCCTTGATATGCTCAGTCTGACTTTTGAGGACAGTGGAGAATACACATGTCGAGCTGTAAGTGCTACTGGTACTGCAGAAACAAAAGCAATATTACAAGTAACTCCCAGAGCTACAATAGAAAGAACAAGTCAACATCCAGAAAGTTTGCAATATATCCAACACTTGGAGGACTATTCTAAATATCAGCACCAAGAATCAATTGAAGAACAAATTTCACAGAAACCTCAATTTATTAGACCACTACAGGAGCTTGGAGAGCTTCAAGAAGGCAGAAATGCTCATTTTGAAGCCCAGCTTACTCCTGTAAGTGACCCTACAATGAGAGTAGAGTGGTACAAAGATGGCAAATCAATTACAGCCAGCTCGCGAATCACAGCAATCTTCAACTTCGGCTACGTCTCCCTTAACATCATGCACCTACGGGCTGAAGATGCAGGTTCGTATACAGTGAGGGCTGTAAACAAACTTGGTGAAGCTATTAGTACCGCTTCTATCAGAGTAGCAGCTAGAAGTACAGTAACTGCTGATCTTGGAATCCCAGAACAAAGAAGATATATTGAAAAGACTGAGCAACTTGAGGCTTATCAACAACAACAACATCAGAAGTATTATCAAGAAGTACCTGAAAGTACTCAAAGACCGGAATTTAAAACACCCATCAAAGATCAATTAAATGTAAAAGAAGGTGGATTCGCACATTTCGAGGCGCGATTGGAGCCTACAGGTGATTCTACGTTAAAAGTAGAATGGTTGAAAGACGGACGCCCTGTAGAGGCCAGTTCCAGGATAACCACCTTCTTTAACTTCGGATACGTTGCATTAACAATCAAATCAGTTACAGTCCATGACGTTGGTCACTATACTTGTCGTGCTTATAACGCTCTTGGCCAAGCAACAACTAGTGCCAATCTTACAGCTGTAACCAGAAAGGATATTATAGCGGAATCTCAACATCCAGGAGGACTCGAAAAAATTCAATTTTTGGAAGACTCTAGTAAATATTCTAAAAGAATTGATGAAGATGTTAAAGTAACCCAAAAGCCAAGATTTTTAGGTCCACTTAAAGGAACCAATAAAATAGTAGAAGGACAAAGTGCTCACTTTGAAGCAAGAGTAGAACCTCAGAGTGATTTAACAATGTCTGTTGAATGGTATTTTAATGGAAAACAAATCAAATCCGCTAATCGCATTCAAACATATCATGACTTCGGCTATGTAGCTTTAGATATTTCCAGTGTACGCGCTGAAGATTCTGGCGTATACACAGTGGTGGCCAGAAATGCCGCTGGAGAAGCGCAACTGAGCGCTTCTATGGTTGTTGAAAGTAAGTATTAATTTAAATGAACAGAATAGAAAACGGTTGGATACCTTATAATAAACTTAGACATGAGAGTTAACATTTTATTAATTATTAACTCATACTCTAAAAATAAAATAGTAATTATTTAATGACGTCTGTGATTGATACGATAAATAAAATAACATGCGATACCGCGCATTTTTGGTGCCGATCCCATTTCAAAACAAAATATCTATTTATAATTTTTTTATGTTAGTTATTGACAAACAAGCACTCCAGAAAAAGAATGTTGGGCAATTACTACCTTCTCTATCTGCATGTCTGGAACATGGACACTGCAAGCGAAATATAAACATGATAGAAATAAACAAAGCTTAATCTAGAATGAAGGTGTTACTACGAGTAGCTGTTCAAGATAGCAGATTCTTGATCCATGTTTCTATTTTATTATTAAAACACCTGGTCTTCTAATGGGATTATAAAATTAGTTTCTTTCTTACTTTTTATTATTTTCAATTATCAATTAAGTGTGTCAACCAAAAGATGTCTTAAGTAAATGGTTTTTTTTTTCATTTTAGCTCGCTCGAGTATTGATACTTCAAGTATTCATCACGGCTTATATGAAAAAACACGTCATATGGAAGAGTCAAAATTTGTTGAGCCCATGTATCACATAGAAGAAATTTCAAAGTCAAAGCCAGTATTTGTTCAACCTCTGTCAGATCCTCCGCTTGTTTCTGAAGGCAAAAATATTCATTTAGAATGCAGACTAGAACCTATGGGGGATCCCACAATGAGAGTAGAATGGTTCCACAATGGACGAGCTGTTACAGTAGGCTCTAGATTCAGAACTTATTATGATTTTGGATTCGTGGCATTAGATATAATCCATGCTACATCAGCAGATTCGGGTGAATACACAGTAAGAGCAATTAACCACTTAGGTTCAGCTCACACATCAGCCATGGTCCGTGTGATTGAAAGATCTGATATTGTTACTGACACTCAAAATGAACTTGCAGTAGAACAAATTCAAATGTTAGAAGATGCTTCACGTCGATCTAAGCACGTACAGGAAGATATAACAGTAATGCAAGCTCCTCAATTTTCAAGAGCTTTGCACAACATTGAAACTGTGGAGGGGACTAATGTTCACTTAGAATGTCGTCTACAACCTGTGGGGGACCCAACTATGCGAGTGGAATGGTTTTGTAATGGCAGACCGATAAAAACTGGACACAGGTTTAGACCCGCTTATGAATTCGATTATGTCGCTTTAGACCTTTTAAGTGTATATCCTGAAGACTCCGGAGTATATACTTGTCAGGCGACCAATCAGTTGGGTGAAGCAGTAACGTCATGTGCTTTACGTGTTATGGCTAAAAAAGACTTAATATTTGATTCGCAACATCCATCAGGATTAGAAAAAATTCAATATTTGGAAGATGCTTCTCGTTACAAAAAGACAGATGTCGTAGACGAATTTGTTAATGTAAAACCAAGGTTTGTAACGAAGCCAAAGTCGATCGAAAATGTCAAAGAAGGACAACATGTACACTTCGAATGCAAACTTGAACCTGTTACAGATTCGAACTTAAAAGTTGAGTGGTTTAAGAATGGGCAACCAGTGACTATTGGACATAGATTTAGGCCAATACATGATTTTGGTTATGTTGCTCTTGATATTATCGATTTAATTGCTGAAGATTCTGGAATTTACACATGCAGAGCTGTAAACTTAGTTGGCACTGACGAAGTGAACTGTAGGTTAACTTGTCGAAGCACAGCTGATATTATTAGAGCAACTCAAAACGAAGCTGGTTTAGAACAAATTCAAGTACTTGAAGACCGTTCTAGATACCATAGGACTGATGTTACAGATGAAATCACAACACAAGCACCAATATTCACAACATCTTTAAAAAATATCGAAATCAGAGAAGGCCAACGTGCTCATTTCGAATGCAGGTTGATACCCGTATCTGATCCCACTATGAAAGTCGAATGGTACCACAACAATAAACCTCTGAAGAGCGGATCCCGATTTACGGAAACCAATAACTTTGGTTTTGTAGCTCTTGATATTCTAGCATGCTTACCAGAAGATTCAGGCACATACACTTGCAGAGCTATAAATGCTCTTGGAGAAGCTGTCACATCTGGTATTGCAGTAGTACATTCCAAAAAGTCAATATATTTAGAATCTCAACATGAAAGCGCTTTACCGCGGTTGAATCAGTTGGATGACGCATCGAGACACCAAAGGCATGCTGTTCAAGAAGAAATCGTCACTCAAGCACCTGTGTTTACCATGCCAATGAAAGATATTCGAGTCGCAGAGAATCAAGCGGCTCATTTTGAAGCCAGGCTTATTCCCGTCGGGGATCCGAAGTTAAGAGTAGAATGGTTAAGGAACGGAGTACCTATTGAAGCATGTAAGTATAAACATATCAAAGGAATCCACGGTTAGATAATATAAATCAATTTATTTACATAATTTTAACGTATTTTTTCCTCTTCAGCTAATCGTTTGACCACAATGCACGATTTCGGATACGTAGCTCTTAATATGAAATACGTCAATCCAGAAGATTCGGGTACTTATACCTGTCGTGCCATAAATGAATTAGGAGAAGCTGTTACTTCATCAACCATGTTTGTCCAATGTAAGTAAAATTTTGCAAAAGTATAAACTATAGGGTTAGAAGCAATAAAATAGGTAATTTTTACTATAAATGATCAAAAATAAAATTTCATACCGAATACCGACACCGAAAGATTCAAAACGATGTTTAAAAATGATAAAATTCGTCCACTTTTTAGCTAAAGCTTCTCTGCAGCTGGAATCACAACACGAAACTGCACTGGAAAAAATACAGCAATTAGAGGATAGTTCAAGATACAAACGCAGAGAGGATGTCGAAGTTGCTGTTAACCAAGCGCCCCGGTTCATAACCCACCTTAACGGACCTACAAAATTAGTTGAAGGGCAAAGTGCACACTATGAATGCAGAATTGAGCCCTACCCTGACCCGAATATGCGAGTCGAATGGTATTTCAACGGCAAAGTTTTACAAAGCGGTCATCGTTATCGTACTGCCTATGACTTTGGTTTTGCATCTCTCGACATCCTCACTGTATACGGGGAAGATTCTGGTGAATATACTTGTAAAGTAATTAATAATTTGGGTCAAGCCGTATCTTCAATTAAACTGAATGTACAATGTAAGTATCTTGTTTTCTACCAGTCATTTTAAATAACTAGGTATATTCTTTTAGATCCTCTAAAACTTTCATTGTAAATTTTAGCCAAAGAATCAATTATAAGGGATACTCAGCACGAAAGTGCTTTAGAAAAAATACAGTATCTCGAAGATGACAGCAAATACAAACGAGTTCTACGAGACGAAAGTTTCGTTGCTGAAAAACCCCAGTTTGGAAAGCCTATTAAAAATGCTAAAGTACCTGAAGGACAACCAGTGCATCTCGAAGCGACACTGACACCCGTGAATGATCCTACTATGCGTGTTGAATGGTATTGTAACGGAAGACCGATTCAACAAGGGCACAGATTTAAGACAACATACGATTTTGGATATGTCGCTCTTGATATTCTTTATGCTTACGCTGAAGACACCGGAACCTACATGTGCAAAGCTACAAATGCAGTTGGTGAAGCTGTCACAACAAGTTCTGTACAAGTCGATGGTACGTATATAATTTTAGAGACATAATTTTAAAATAATTATTTATTGCTATATAATAGTAATGAATAATTTATCTTTGTTAAACTAAATGATAAATATCTTTATTTTCAGCTAAAGCATCGTTATATTTGGATACATTAGACGAACAACGCCTGAAAAAGATCCAAGAGCTTGAAAAATACGAAAGACCGAAACCAATTGAAGAAGAAACTCCTGGTCAAAGGCCCGTATTTTTGACTGCTTTGACCAGTCTTGAAAATCTGAAAGAAGGTGATCGGGCACACTTTGAGTGCAGAGTAGAACCGATAAATGACCCTGTTCTGAAAATAGAATGGTTCCTAAACGGCCAAAAGATAAAAGCCGGTCATCGGTATAGAACAACCCATGATTTTGGATACGTTGCATTAGATATTTTGTACACATATGCTGAGGACTCTGGAACATACATGTGTAAAGCTACAAATAACCTCGGTGAAGCAGTTAATACATGCACGTTGAAGGTTGCAGGTTCGTAAAAAGACAATACTTTATTGTTTAATAGAGACTGCAGATTATTATTTTATGAAAAAAAAAACATAATTTATCTTTCCTATTAGTTTTTCTTACTTAATTGTACACATTTAAATAGGGAAAATAAAGAAAGCAAAATACAATAATTCAATGTTTTATGTTTAGGGCACAGAAGCATTATTCTGGACACACAACATCCTAATGGATTAGAAAAAATAAGACAATTAGAAGCACAAGGACATACTACCAGGATGGAGGTTGAAGAACCTAAAATATCTCCTCCCAGTTTTGTCACAGAACTCAGAGGTACAACTCATGTTTATGAAGGTCAAACAGCTCACTTTGAGTGTCAGGTAGAACCTGTTCACGATCCTAACCTACGGATAGAATTTTACCACAACGGCAAAGCCCTGCAATCTGCGTCACGGTTCCATATCACTTTTGATTTTGGTTACGTGTCACTGGATATTCAACACTGCGTTCCGGAAGATGCAGGAGAATATTCCGTGAAGGCAATTAATGCTCTTGGTCATTGTACTTCGGCAATATCTATGACTGTAACCGCAAAAGGTAGTATAATATCGGAATCTCAACGTCCCGAAGGTCTAGAGAAAATCCGAGAATTAGAATCAGCAGAACCGTTTAAGCGACCAGAAATACCCGAACCCGTAACAAGGCAACGACCTGTTTTCACTCAGCCATTGCAAAATATCGATAATATTCAAGAAGGCCAGACAGCACATCTAGACTGTCGTCTTATTCCTGTTGGAGATCCGACTTTGAAAATAGAGTGGTTTAGAAATGAAAAACTAATTGAAGACAGTTCTAGAATTACAAAAACCCACGATTTTGGATATGTCTCGATGACTATAACTCATGTTCGGGATGAAGATGAGGGTGTTTATATGTGTAGAGCTTCAAATCTTTTGGGAGAAGCAGTAACTACTGCCGCAATGAGAATAAAAAGTAAGTAATAATTGCAATAGCTGTGTTCTTATATAATTTCTGCAAAATATTCATTTATATAAATTTGTTCAAGACATTAGTAAGTTTTTCACATAGCCTACGTTTTAACTTTGTCGATTATCCTACAGTTAGGATTCCGTTTTTCTTAGAGTAGTCTAAAGTATATTTAAAACAATCACGACAAGTATTATCAAAACTTGTTAACCAGTTCTCGCATGCAAGCAGACAATGAGAAAAATAATACATAAAATTACTATTAGATAATAATCTCTGTACAGATTTTACCCTACCAATTTTATTATTTGTTACATTTTTATGTTATCTGGATCTCATTGTTACCAGCCAAAGCTGCAATTCAAATGGATACACAGCACCCAGAAGGCATGAAGAAAATCCAACGTTTAGAAGAACCACAACCTAAGAGAGCAGATGAACCGGAACGTGAATTTGAAAAACCAATATTTACCCAAGTTCTTACTGGTCCTTCTGAACTTTGGGAAGGACAACATGCTCACTACGAGGCTCGCGTTGTTCCTGTTGGTGATCCAAGTTTGCGATTTGAATGGTACATTAATGGAGTAGAACTTAAAATGGGTAAGTTTTTTATTTGTTAACTTTGTAATATTATTTGATGTATTTAATTTTTTGATTAGAAGAGTATGTTTTACAATATCGAAATAGTATAATATGAAAAAGCGGTAAGTAGTGACAGTCTAACTTTTAAACGTTGGTCTCTTGAACTGGAGATCCTGGGATCAAATCTTGCATCAACTCTGATTTACTAAGCTATGTGCATATTGACAGTTAATTATAACTTGCTTCAGTATAGGGCTTGCACTTCTGAGAGTTCCCGACAAAGTTTTCGAAGTTATTTGAAGTCGACCAATTTACAATTAGCTAGCATGGTAGAATGTGGCCTATATCGCTCACATTGTGAGACGAGACGCGAGAATAGCATTGGAATAATGGTGGGTTGCCAATGTAAAAATAATAATAAATATCTTAGGACAATTCACACACAGCTAACTGACCCCAAACTAAGCATCAGCATGTGATCAGACAACTGATAAACATACATAAATACTTTTAAATAAATACTCATATACATAGATATTACACCCAGACACACAGAACAAACATCCCTGCTCATCACAGAACAAGATCATCAAGATATTTATTTATTAAATATCGCTATGTATCTTAGCACCCGTATTGAATATTAACAAAACTAGTAAGTGTAAAAATGGTACAAATAAAACTTATTAATTTATTTTCTAAGTACTCCGTTTCTCAAAAATTTGTTCAGTACTTTTGGCGAGAAATGTAACAGAAAGAGCTACATACTTCCGAAATTACAATGTTAAACAGGATTTATTGTTATAGCGTCCCAGGTAATACTAGGTACTCGTGTGCCCAAGAATTTAACTATTAAAATTTAAACTAAATGATTCTGTGAACGAGCAGCGAAATATTATAAACAGGCTCTCTTTTTCAGCTTTCGGGTTCGAAAAATAGTACCTTAAAAATTACTTAAGCACCCTTCTCGCAACATATCACTCCAAATATATCACCAGATTGTGCCATAATCCGAATTACAGTAATACCATTTTAACTGTGTAAAGAAGTCCTTTTAAACTCGGAACCACAAATGGGTTATATTTTATTCGCAGCCGGGAAATTTACGATCTCATTTCCGAATGGTCGAAATCAAATGCTCTCAGCGAAAGGGCCTGTGAATTACCAATGAAGGTGAGTTAAGACTGTTTTAATCAAAATATTCGTGTCTTAAAAATAAAAGCGTTCTTATAACAACAAAAGAGTTGATGAACTTTAGCGGGCGGGATTTTAAGGGCTCGCCTTTCAAACAAAACCACTAGGTCCAAAATCAGTTCATCCGTTTGGGAACTATGCCACTCCTCACAGACTTATGATTTAGACATGTCAAATTTCCAACCTGTTACTGTTGAAAATCAGCAAAGCAATAGTTCTAAAAAAATAAGTCAATATTTCGCTGTTGCTTAAATACCCTGTAATCTTAGATCCTGTCTGAGTAAGGGTTTCCCCGTAGGAAACGACGGACTTAAGCCGCTTACAACGTCTCGTCTAATATTGTGGATCATTAACTTAGTTCTTCGGATACAAATGAAACGGCTACAGCTCAACGGATTTTATCGATCATGAGTGATCGGCGAAGTTAAGAAATAACAGGCGCGGTTACATTAATAATCGATGGGAAACGGATTTCATGAGCGCTTCCGTACCCAAGCGATATAAAAGCTTTCAACATTTAGGTGGCCGCTAACCTGTCCGATTAGGATTTTCCTTCTCCCGATGCCACTTGGCGGTCTCTTTCTTTAGTATTACAGTTTCGCAAAAGTCCACAGCTTTCCACGCAGCACTCCCCTTCAGCATAGCCAGAATGATCTAGGTGTCATCAGTTTCGAAGGGAGATCTGTACTCAGTAGTAGGCCACTAATAGGTTGAACCCATAAAAAGACTAATCAGTAAAGGGGATACCTATTTGAAATAAAATTAAATCATGTTTTGGTAGGCACGGAGCACAGGAAATGGTTCAAACACTGGTGACCTAAATATACCTTGTCTTTTTTAATGTCATAAGCAGGCAAACAAACAGACGGGTCAACTTATAGTAAGTGATCACCGCCGCCCATAGCTGTTACCAACGCGTTTCGTAACAGGAAGGATATAATGAACGATTGCAAATGATCTCACGTACAACATACCACCTCAGGATAAAAATCCGAAGAAGAATGGACGAAAGACGACGAGAAAAAGAAGTCTATTTGTATAAAAGGAACCTTCACCAACCAAATCATGATCAAATCAAGAAAGGAGAAGCTCTCAAGCTAAAGTATGGAAAAAGCTAAATTTACTTCCTAAAATTAGTTTTAGTCCAAATATGTACTTCTCAAAGTATATCCTCGCTTGCAGTAAGTATTCCGTCGCAATTCCCAGCAGCGGTAAATGTTTGGACATTTATAACAATGCTACAGTAGCGCAAACAACGACGCAATTTCATCAGCCAAGTCCCAGGACACTTTGTAATCTAGAATTTCTGCAACAGATTTTCTTTTATTGATGGATTTTACATTGATCAAGCCCGTCCTAAGATTAATACAACTGTAGCGACCGTAAAATAAAATGGGGACAATATATTGTGGGATACTGTACGACGCTCTCCACGCTATTCTAATGTATCTATATAAACATTTAAAGACCTAGAGCATACTTCACCTAACACCAAATTAATATTTGTGTAAATCCAAATTGCTGGAACGTAACATGCCATCGGAAGGCCTCTGATATATTTGAAGGCCCTCTAATTGTAATCAAAAACGGCCAAAGATCTCAAGCGCTCTCCAAAGTACGGAATCCATGAAGAAATATTTCTTCTTTCACCGTGTATTCTCTTCATTTTGGCACCCTTCCGATTAAGAAATATATGACGTAAGTGTGACACTAGATGACTACAAATAATGTAAAAATTGCTTGTTTTTAGTAGAGGAACAAGAATATTATAAATTCGTTGCTTGTTCGTCGCTCATTCGTTGCGTTGGCATTCACGAGTGAGGACAATGTGTTGTTTAGAGGACCTTCCTGTTGACCGACAAATTATATTAATTGTATGTTGAGAATCTTTCATCAAAAAATCCCCAATTGTCTCTGGGCTCGGTTCTCCTCCCACCCTTCGTCATAGTCAACCAAGTTGACCAAGTAAGAATTGGAAGACTTCATACACCTTCGAGAACTTAAAGGAGAACTCTCAGGAGTGCAGGTTTTATTTGTTTTTCTTCACCGTAGCAAGTGATCAACTTCTGATAAATGACATTGAAAATTAAAGATGCGCGCCGGGTCCCCGGCACCCCGGACGGCCCGTTCGAAGGACCAATGTTCAAACTAGTCAGACATCACTGCTTTAACAGTTACCGTACATTAATTGTATTGCTGTCTCTGTCTGATTCGTACCAATTTTCAAATTTGTTAGGTTACTACTAGGACTGGTAAAATATTTTTGAGAAAAAATGTTGTTACTTTAAATATTCCACTCCTGATTTTTAATTGATTACTTCCACCAAACACTTTTTTATTTAATACTGTATCTACATATATTTTTTTTATTATCTGGAAATATACGTGATTATTGTTTAGACTGGCAACGTTTTTATTTACGCAAAAAAAAGAATGACCTGTACATATTTAACGGTTCCAAATGACGCCGTTCCTAATTTGAAATTCAACGTACACCCACGAGGCAGATTAATTCGCACAAAACGAAAATTAAAAATGAACAAATAACTGGCACGTTTCAGCTTAAACGATTTGGCAGGTACACTTAAACAACATCACAGTTTGTGTCCGTGATCAGGAACATTATTGGTTCGTCTCTCTCCTCAAACTATTTTGTTTTTTTTTTAAATAGGAAGACTCCTTACACACACATTAAACACACAATAGGCTATTGCCATATAGCTAATACATTGAAATTTTATTACAAATTATGGTCATGCTATTAAATAATAGCATAAAAAGCATATTTCACTTATGTTCACGAACCTTTATGAGCATTTTTGCTAAATTTTGCGAAAAAATTTCAACAAATTGTTGGTATTTCATCTGTAACAAAACCGCTTATGATTGGTCACAACTCTAGTGACGTCATATGTCTGTAAAATCGGATTCCTAGACATACATAACCGAGTTTTGACGTCACGTGCCAGGTGTTCGGCGCCATCAATATGCGTTTTTGGCGCGGTTTTCACGTTTCAAATTTCGCCGTTGATTATCAAAAACAAATAGTTCTTTTTTCGCAAAAATATTAACGCAGTATACTCATTATAATTATATAGAATTATCTAATAAAATTAAAAAAAAGTAAATTAAAAAAATTGACAAACAGTCTCGCCCTAATGCCTAAATCTCCGTCCCTTAATGGGTGGAAAAGGACTAAGAAACATTGGATGAATAAATTGAATAAAATACAATATATTTCAAAGAGATCTTAACGCTCGCAACCTAAAAATATCCATGAATGATAATATAAACGTTTATTTACGACATATTAAATAAAATTGGCAGATGTGTGTCTCATGAATAAATAATTTAATATAATGTATGACGAAATGAAAACGTTTTCATGAGCAGAATAATTCAATGGTCGGAGAGTCCTCAATGTGAGAGGGAGTTCAGTATATCTAAGATACGTACACATGAGAACATCAATACATACATATATGTATTTATTTCGGCTCGGACCGGCAATGCTTGTTTGATTGTTAGTTAGGATGAAATATTCAAATATAGATTAGTGCTACGATCTTAAACTACTGAACTGAAATGACCTACCTAGTTCTATTAAAGAGTTTTCATGATAATACGACATTGTCAGAAATGAACCAAGAGTGCCCCTACCATAGACGTAGTAACTGAAGTCTATTGCCCGTAGCTAAGAGTGATCTTATCATGTATGCCAGGAATGTCTTGTAACAGGGGAACTTTTAAACGACAAACAATTCAGTCAATTAAATCCTTCCCACTTTGTAGTAACACTATAAAAGTATGGTTTTAAATTTTTAAAACGTTTCATCACTATTGATCTGGAATAATGTTATGCTGAATGAATAAAGTACTTCTATTTCCGTAAAACATCCCTTCAAAACAATTTCCAAAACGCTGCTTCCTTGATTCAGTGAAACTCCGACGCGTGCGTATTTATAAGGTAATGGGGCAGAAGAGTAAAGTGGTTGCGACAAAAATAAATGTCAAAGCAATAATAATGCTTTATCAGAAAAACAAATCAAATTCTACTAAGTAAGTATAATTCAATTTATTGGTTCTATTCAAACCATATGGGTTTTGGATGCTTGATTTTATATTATTTTTAATTCATCTAAGACAGCCGACTGTACGATAATGTTTTACATGTATTACAACACTATCCGCAATTGTAAAGTTAGTACATATATATGATGTATATAAATACATGATACAGTGTCCCACAAATTGCGTAGTATCATAATTGTTCTCGAAATACCGTGGATACCGTTTCCCTGCTCTCCGTGTTAGCTACCACAATCGAGAATTTTTGTAACAGAAAAAGTTGAGTGTCTCATCCAAATGAAGTTTACTAACGAAAAATTAGCTTGATACTAGTAGTAATCATATGAAAAAAATATACCAGGGACCCGTACAACAATCAATTTGCGAACACCAATGACCCCTGTAAGAATGTCCCTAAATATTTGGTCGAGGTTGAAACCTGTAATACCTCGAATCACAACTACCAATGAGGCTACAATGTGGATATATTGGAAGTAATGATAAGCAAGTAAATATTTTTTACTACATACTTACATGCAAATATAACAGTTATGGAACAACAAACATAACTTTATACTTTACAAAACTGTAAATAAGTAAGGGTTCAAGGACATGATGTTGCAAGATTGGTTTCACATCAATATGCCAACAAAATTCCCATGGGTATAAGAAGCCATTCAATAACAGGAAAACTGAATATATAATAGCTATTTTCGTGATAAGAATACTATTTTAATTTCATAGGTAAATAGGATTCGTATAAAAAAAAATATTTTAGTGTCAAAAACTTGGCAAGAGCTAGGTAAAAATTATCAGCTCTGTTCAGGATATTTTCGTTAAACAATGTAATCACGGTGATAGAATACATTAAAGAAACATTGAATACCTTTGTGAACAAATGCACAGCAGGAAAAACAAGCCCAGGCAATGACACGTCGCCTCAAATACCCCAAAGACTGATCCATTATCCCCGCAATATCAGCACAAAAGCCTAATTAGTGCCGGCAAAAGAAAGCAGTTTGCTCACGAGTCATGAATATTAAAATTCCTCGTTAGGCGTTTTCGTAAGTTTGCCACTATTGCGCGGTTGAAAATCGCGTCACGTGCACTCAATGAACAATGACAGCTCCTAATCGGCGGCAGTTACGCAACCAATGATCTTCACTTAAGGGGCCAATGTCGTGGCCCACTCGGCCAGAATATCGATGCTCAGGGGGCGAATGACACATCCGGAAAAACGGAAACTTAGACGAAAATCACTGTTCGACGAGATATGTATAAAAGCGTTATCGCACTTACATACAGCATCATTCGTGGGGAAACGGTCGGAGAAACAACAAGAATGAAGACTTTTGTTTGTGTTCTACTGTTGGTGTCTGCTATAGCGGCTGAACCACCAAGGTACAGAGCAGCGAGATTTAGTTCTGAAAAGCAGGAGGTTGAAGGAAGTGGGCAAGGAGCTGATCCTCAATCTGCACCTTACCCCGCAGCTGGTTTTAAGCCATCGAAAGAGTTTAAGCTCCCAACGAGGCAAGAACTTGTACCTCCGTCTACTTCCTACGGGGTTCCCGCTGACAGCTATGGTGCACCAAGCAATACATACCTGGCCCCCCAAACCGAATATGGACCACCTGCTGCTGAAGCGAAGAGTAACGACACAAACAATGATGAAAAGAAAGATAATGATGAAAGTCAGAAGGCTGAAACAAAAACTGAGAAATCTGCAAAAATCCAAGCAGAACCAAAGAAAGATGCTGAAGTAATTAGCGCTCAGGGTGCATACTATGTTCTTCTGCCCGGATCTCAGCTGCAAAGGGTGCAATTCCAGACGGAGAATGATATCCGCAACATGGCGTACACTGCCCGTCTTCAGTACAAGTCTGAAGACCGTGCACCAATATACGTGTACACCTCCGTGCCTCAATACACTCCATCTGCTGCGTACATTCAATTAATATGACAAAGCCTACTGGATCTTTATAGCTTTTTAATATGACGCATTAGATAATTAAAACCTTCAAATAAGTTTTTTGGGACGAACTCAACAACTAAGATAAATTAGGAATAAGTTAAAAATGTGATTACAGAAAAATCGACACTTGAACCTCCGAAATTTTACTATACGAAGTTAATGCGACTTATTTATTGAATATAATTTATGTTGCGAACTAAAATCGTGTGATTTTACTGATACAATTTTATTACGGTCACCCGAAATCCTGCTTTAATAATATTCTAAAATAAGGTTCTTATAAACATGTTTTGGCTGACCCAATAGTATTCGAGACAAATATTCCAAATCATCAATTTTAAATAATTCATTAGAGTTGAAAAGTTTTCTTTGGCAACGTATGCGATGCACATCAGTATTTCCATTTTTATTGCTTTAAAGAATTAAGAGTAATTTTGTTAGTTGGCAAAATCCAACCAATTAAAATCGTTCTGGCCATTCGTGAGCTATAAATGTGGTGTAATAATTTTTTTTTAATTTGTTTATACATAAATTTACAGTCGAAGTTCTTAAAACTGCAGAGTTTTGCAAATATTAACAACACACAAACATTTCTTTCTTTTTTAATTTTTTTCATTTTAAAATTTTCGTTTTTATTTTGAAGTATAATAAACAATGAAAAGCAGTTGGCTCAAGCAACAAACTTTCTGAAAAAACTATTTCCTTAGTTGCGTTTCTCATAATATCAACATGGTTTCGAAGAATTGCAGACTAAAACAATTGCATCATTGGCCTTAAATATGGGACAAATGTTCTAGCCATTGAGCTGTCACTCATCGCTTACAAAGCCAATTCTTACGTTAACGACAAACTTTTTGAAGATCTCAAACAAAAAAACGGTTTAACATCACAATGATTTGTAATTTGGCAATTTAAAGTGACATTTTGACGGTTCATGGTTTCGGAAGAAGTTAAAAATGTAATGTATCTTTGTCATTGTCACGATTAAAAATCATTTGCCCTTTTATTGAGATATAACTCTTTTCTTCCTCTTTCGTTTCTTTTTGGAATTTATGTTAATCAACAAAGCAAAACGCAAGTGGTTTAAAGATACTACGCAAAGTAAAAAAATAACTAGAAATTATGCACTTTTTATATCTCCATATAAGTTTGTAATTTTTATATCATTAAAACGAAACACAGTTACAGTTGGAGGCCTTAAAGCTTATTTAACAAGTGTAT